>JAADVK010000033.1:0-70368 GCA_023334975.1 Globisporangium sylvaticum
AAACGCGTAGGCGAGCGCGATGACCGCGACCGAGAGCACGATGTGCGTGGCCACGCCCACGGCGCCGTACTCGACGAACAGCAGCTTGGCGCGCGCTCGCCACGAGAGCTTCTTCTCGTCCAGCTCAACTGGTTCACTGTCTTCTAAAGGCGGCTCGGTGAGCTCAGCGCTTGATGATGGGAGGGCGTTCTTCTCATTCTATAGCCAGCAGTACCAGTATGAGAAGGTGAATGAGTGAGCCACACATACATACACCCACATATTCATGCTTTCAGTGAACATCTAATGCTCTACGTACATGTGAAGGCGATCGAGTGCTCAGGAGCTGGTCTGTCTCGCTCATCGCTCTGCTGCTGGTCATCCGTGTTGGTTATTGTAGCGCTGCTGCTGTTGCTGTGGTTGTTGTGCTGGGCGGTAGATTGGCGAGTGCGTCACCTGTGGACTGCTCAGGGAATCGCCATTGGGCACGTATGCAGCTGTCAGAAGTGCCGTCTGCTCCCAAGTGGTGGGACTGACCACATCATGAAACGCGCTGCAGTTGATGGCCCGCACTTGCAACAGCCGACGAGAGGACTGATTCGCGCGCCACACCCACCCATCCATTCTGACTCAGATGCGAGAGACTGATTGATCATTCGAGTGCTTCTGGATGGATCAAGAGCTGTTTAACAAAGTCAGAGAGACCAACCTGCACGCAGAAAGTCAAAGCGCATGCTTGCTTGGTTTGAAGCCAACAGGAGACTTGTGTTTGTGATTCACTCTGCAACTGTAAATGTGCGACGTGTGCACACTTGCTTGTTGTAGGAAAGTGGATTTCTCCATAGACAACAAGTGTCATGCATTCACACGTTTAATGACACTGCGAACCCATCCATGCACGATCCATACGAAAATCCTACCTAAAACAAGCTAATTCTCTGGCGATGAAGAACCGTTCGGGGGTGGCGATCGGCGCGCAGGTAATGCCGCGCTCGGCAGCATGTACCCTCTCTTTCGCAGTGCACGCATGACGACAGGCGTCACAGCGAACGTCAGCGGCCACCGCACAGGCGCCAGCAGCTTGTACATGGCGTACGCGATCACGAACGAGCCCGCCGAGTTCGCAGTCGACTCGCTCGTCGAGACCGAGAAGCCGACCGTGTCGAGAATCGCGCTCACGTCGATGCCCGCAGAGACGCCGGCGTAGATCGCCGAGAACGACACGAGCGAGAGCACGATGTGCGTGCACACGCCCACGCGGCCGTACTCGATCGCAAACGTCTTGGCACGCTCTTTCCACGAAAGCTGCTGCTGCGGTGACAACGGCGACATCGGGGACTCCAGATCCGCGTTCAGAGGCGATTCTTCAAGCTCGCTGTTCAAGGCAGCGGCGCTCTTCTTCTTCTGTTTCTATCGCGTGATCATATCAAATGGGAAGCACGCCAGGACTGTCAGCCTCCACGCACTTGCACCATATCTATTCGCCCAGCCATGACCACCACCATGCGCTTAAGACACGCAATACGTACATTGTGCAGTGCATCGGCTCCCGTGAGCGGGTCTGTCTCGCGCGTCGCGGTCTTGGCGTCGGCAGGCGTCGCCGCCTCACTGGAGCTCTTTCTGGGGGACGAGTAGGGACGGAGGAAGAAGACGTTAGTACCAAGTGCGCGCGCCGCCATGCCGCCGACCCTCACAGCGGCGCTGCTGCCGCCCACTCTCACGAGAATGAGGCTCGCGCTCCTGCTGCTGCTGGTGCAATACCTCGATCCGGTGCGCAGCATCATCCCTCTCGATCCGCTCTCTGTCTTGCTTGCGGCGTGTTCGCTTCAAAGGTTCAAAGGGGCGAGATCAATAGTGAGGAGCTCAAAAAAGTGCTGGCGCAGGTTTCAGATATCCGACGCTAAAAATAGCGTGGAGCCAGCCAATGAAAACCGCTTGAGCTGATCTGGTCAGATCTGATACTAATGTATTGCTGATACCTGCAATTTTGTTGGATGATCAAAGAGCCATCCAAAACTTTGGAATTCTTCACCTTCACTTTTACTCGATGTGCTTTCTCGTTATTCAGTGCTTTCCAACTAACATATTCCCTTGGTGTTGGCTAGATCTTGCGGGAGACTGTCGATCTCAGAGGGTCGGGTTCTCTCGCTCCTGTGGGTCTTGAAATTGCCAAAGAAATCGAGTCCGTTGAGGAGTTGAGGGTAGTCCGGTAACCTCACTCTGGATCAGCCAGTTAGCGAGTTCTCTCTCATGCCGAACGCCAGTTGGAGCTTTCCTGACATACTCGACGAGCTCTCAATTGCGAATTCGCGGTGAAGACATCAGTAGCAGCAGCAGAGCCGGCTCGAAGAAGTGCAATGGCGGACCGTGAGGAGTATCGACGTCAAGTTGAGCAGTGGACTGGCAAGGAGAAGTCGGTTTCCAAGAACCGCGCGCAGACGCGATTCCGCCGACTCAGCAACGCTCTCATCCTCCAGATGCTCGATGAGCGGCCAGATTTCGAGAAACGCCTGGTGGTCGATGAGAGCATTTCTTCCTCGAAGAGCTTCTTTGGGAGCCAGAGTGCGCACACCCACCTCGTCGGAAAGTTCAGCTGCAAGTGCAAGAACAAGAGAGGAGAAGCAGGCGAACCCCAAGGCAGAGAGTGGCCCAACGGCAAGGTGTACACAGAGATCTTCGTTGTGCAAGGCGCGAACGAGTGCAAGTTTGACGTCGTCGTGTGGAACCAGCGGTGCGTGAACTGCCGAGCCAAAGTGTCGAGCGACATTGACGAAGAGACGTACCTTGAGCGCGTGTTCTCCAAGCTGCTGCTTCTTCTGGGTCTGCGTGCCGCAATCGTTCGCGATGGAGATGAAGACAAGAAGATCATGAAGCCTCACATCGAGCCGATGTGCTGCGCGTGCAAGGCTGGCAAGTGTCTCGCAGGACGCGGAAATAGGGGTGGTGGGTACTACTGAATGTCCTCGTTGGAGAGCACTCCGACGCCGACTCGAGATGACGATCTGTTCGTGGCAGTTACGAACGCGGGACGCGCGACAAACTGGCTTTGGTGTAAGCGTCTCTCACATGTGGACAAATCTGTCCACTGATGTGAAAGAGACTCTTCGTGTCTTTTCTGGAAGGACACCGTGAGACTGCGCTTTCAGGGAAAGAAACGACGAGACTTCTCTTTGGTTCTACCGCTTCGGAGGTCTCTCAGAAGACACTCCAGAGCGTTTTATGTGTAGGCTGCGTGTTCATGTTGAGTCGATTTGAGATCTTTTCTTAAAGCTTGTTTCTTTTAAATGTCAGTGGTGTAAGTTCAATTCCAACTCGCACTTACCCTCGGGTCGTTGGCTGTATTCAGAGTAAAAGGATTGCAGGGAGACCCAATGTGATAGATTACAGCCAGTGGTTTGCGCTGGTGGCTGGGGCAATGAACTGGAAAACTTGTACTGTCGACAACTCAGCGCAGATCTCCAGGACTTCCAGCCAAGCATTCGCTCCAAGTGCGATATGAAAACTTCGCGAGGTTCATGGGGCACAATAAATATTTCCACAGTACCATCAGTGTTCTGCATATTTGTACCTCCTCCTCATTTATCCCGAATCGTACGGGACATGTCCAACTTCAATTAGGGATCCTTTTCGATTTGCGCCAGCTTCTATGACACGCCATCGTGGCAATCGATCATTATCAGCGAGACCTGGGAGCAGAGAAGCCGAGACGCTCACGAGCTCACCGACGAGAGACCGAGAATGACTCCCCTCGCTGTGCGTCGTATGGCGCTGCTGCGTGCTCCCGTAGGCGCTCTGCACACGAGCGAGACGCTCACGAAGGCGCTGGTGGCTGCGACGCCTGTCGGTCGCTCGTTCGCTGGCGCTTTGCATCCGTCAGGGCAGCAGCAGCCAGGAGGACGACATGTCAACCGATTTACGACGGTGATCACTTCGCCTGGCGCGCGGTTCTTCTCGAGCGGCGCGTTCCCCGCAGAGCCATCTGTGCTCCTGCAGAACATCGACCTGAGCCACCCGAACGCAGCGGACCGGCAGAAGCTCTCCAAGCTCATCCAGGAGGTCGTCAAGACCAAGGCCAACACGGGCGGTGAGTGTGCTTGCTTGATCTGTGTTCCTATGATAATTCGGGTAATATCGTATAGTCACTCATTCACCATGTATTTTATGCATGTGTCCAATAGACTTTGTGCCGCGCGTGGTGATCGAGAGCCTCTGCTCCAAGTACCGCACGCTCAACATCGACGAGAAGAAGCAGTTTCTGCTCATCCTGGCGCGCGACCTGCACGTGGATACTGCTGTGGTATGTTGCCTCTATATCTCAACGTATGCAGGGTAAATCCTGACTGTATGTTGTGCTGGTTGTCATCTATCAGCTGCAACAAAGCCTCGAGTACTTCAACGAGAGCTTTGCGAGAGTGAAGAACAATGACTCGTCAGCAGCGTCGACCAGTTCCATCGACTGGGACCACGAGAACATCGAGCGGTACTTGCGCACGTTCCGCAACCTGCGCCAGTCGCTCAGCCCGCTCTACGAGACGTTCTTCCAGCAGATCCTGTCGCAGCGCGAGGGCGGGATGCTCTTCCTCGTCCACCTGCGCGCCGATTTGCTGCAGGTGCTGCGCAAAAACCAGTTGACGAGCCCCGAGGCAGCAGCGTTACGCTCGCTGGACGTCAGTCTCAAGGCGAGTTGGTCGTGTTTGGATCACTGACAGTCTTGGTGTTGTTACTGGGTCCTAACAATGTCTGTCTACATATTGTAGAATTTCCTGGCGTCGTGGTTCAGCGTGGGGTTTCTGAACCTCGAGCGCGTCACGTACGAGAAATCGTCCGGTCAGCTGCTGGAGAAGATCATCCGATACGAGGCCGTGCATCCTGTGGGCACGATCATCGAGCTCAAGCGGCGACTTGGTACGCTTTTGTCCTAACAGCCTTACTCTCGGCACAAGCTACTCACACGAATACTGAAACTGTGGTTCTCTGATTGTGGCGTGTTGCTTACAGGCAAAGGACGCCGGTGCTTTGCATTTTTCCATCCCAGGTATGTTGCATACGTACTCTTACTTTCGCTTCCTGTGTATGTGTACTAACGTGTGATTTCATTGGCCTACAGTGTCCCTGATGAGCCCCTCGTGTTTGTTCACGTGGCGCTGGTGAAGGAGATCGCGTCGAGCATGCAGTACATCCGCGATGAGACGGAGCACATGGACGACGAGCACGACGCGAGAGCCGCGATCTTTTACTCCATCTCGTCCACGCAAAAGGGGCTTCAGGTGCGTGGTCAACCCAACATCCAGTCTATTCATCAAGTATTACACCTGCGACTCGATATTCCATTGCTAACCATTACTGTTGTTGTTATCTGTGTTAGGGGGTGGACCTCGGCAACTTTCTCATCAAAGAAGTCGCCAAGGCGCTCAAGGCGGAGCACAACCAGCTCGACACCTTTGCGACGCTGAGTCCGATCCCGCAGTTCGTCCCGTGGCTCGAGACGAAGCGCAACAGCGACGACGCGTCGCTCGTGAGCGAAGCCAACCTCGCGAAGCTTCAATCTGCGATGTCGAGTCGAGGAGAAGCAGAGCCGCAGACTCAGTCCCAATCGCCAGTTGCGCAAGTTCTGAGCGCGCTTGCGATTGAAAACTGGTTTGAAGACGCGGAACTGGAAGGTGCGCTCCAGCCGATTCTGCTGAAACTCGGTGCGCGATACATTTTCCAAGAGAAGAAGCGCGGCAAGGCGCTCTGCCCTGTGTCCAACTTCCACATCCGCAACGGCGCGATCTTTGAGCGCATCAATTGGCTCGCTGATCCATCGGCGAAGGTACGATATACTGTGTTGAGTATATGGCCCCTCGAACAAACGTTGTTGTATGTCAACCATTTCCTAACAATTTCTAACACCTAGGGCCTCCACCAAAGCGCGGGCATGATGGTGAACTACAAGTACGACCTGAAGCGCGTGGAGGCGAACAACGAGAACTACCTGCTGCAGAATGTCATCCCCATCGGCGAGCAGCCGCAGCGGATCCTGCGTCAGGACTAACTTTTGAGGCATTCGCGATACGATTTCGTTCTGTCATTTTGCGGCGAGGTTTTCAAGTTTTGCGTGAAAAATACACACCATTTTCGATGTTATTTTGGTCAGATGGAAACCTCTGGGGCTCATTTCAAGAGACGCACCGGATCATTCGACTCAAAGAGAAAAAGCGATTGGAGAGCGATGGTGCTCGCGCAGGACGAGATCGACGCGTGTCGGGAGGCGTTCCTCGCCTTTGACAAAGACCGGTGCGTGTTACTTGTTGCTTTTAGTACTGCATTGCGGCTCAGACTGGTAGTGCAGTCAGTAGAACGCTGATGTTTCGTGAGAGTACTTGGGCTGCTGTTGCAATTGTGCAGGAGTGGAACGATCGATGTGTGGGAGCTACGCCAAGTCTTAGAAGGTGAGAGCTGTGTGGGTTGAGCCTGTGTGTGTTGCTGGTTTGTGAATTGTCGAAGGTTGGTGGTTCAGTATGGGGAGGTTCTTCTAACTTGGCTATCTCGACTGAGGTTGAACCAGCGATGGGCCAACAGCCAACGGAGGAAGAGCTCTTCCAGATGATCAGTGGAGTTGACGAGGACATGAGCGGCACCATTGGTATGGAGGAAGAGCTTGAAATTGTGTGGCGCCTGCGGTAGTATGCACGTGATGCTCGTATGAAACTAACCCCTAATGTTGACGGGAATTTATACAACCAGACTTTGCCGAGTTCCTCCAGGTGATCGACAACCAGAAAGACCGCGCGGCCATGTATGAGGATGATAGCGACATGAGTGAGTGGCTTTCGTTCTGGCTTGGGGTTAGATTCAATTCACTTTGGGTTGGGCTAACGAACTCTGTTGTTGTGCTCTGTGTGTGGCTGGGAAATCACTAATTAGTCGACGCGTTCGTGGCGTGCGGCGGGAAGACGGACAAGAGCGGCTTTGTGCGCAAGGAGACGCTCGTGAAGATCATCAAGGGCGACTTTGGGCTCACGATCAACATCGAGGTGAGCTTGAATTGTACTACGATATCGATTCGTATTAGGACCAGTTGCTGTCATTCACATGGCTCACTCACTCACTTGTGTCTCGATTTACTCGTTGGTTGTGTACGAAATTTGCTGTAGGAGATGATCAACAAACTCGACGTGGACGGGAGCGGCGAGATCGAATTCGACGAGTTCAAAGCCATTCTGACGTGATGGAAACTTTGGACATTTTCGAATACAACAACTAATACATCAGCAATTTGTTACGACACTGCTGTATGGTGCGACGGACAATGGCGAGGTTGATTTCAATCGCACGCTACGCAAATGCCAACACACGAGAGATCAAATCGAAGAATGGATAGTTAGCTATCATTTTCATCTCGAGTTTGTTTCTTCATTTGGTCTGTTCCTGTTGTTTCCTGGTGGGCTGTGGGCGTCTTCTCCACTTTCCAAATTGAATCCGCAGCCTTGATTTTGATATTTTTGTTGTTGTTACTTCTCGTTCTGATGGTATGATGACATTGTTGGTTGGTTGCTGACTGGTGGGTGGTTTGTGGATGCACTGGACGACCTCGGGGAGCTACTTGAGGGTTCCTTCGTTTTCTTCTTCTTCTGCGTGAGAGCTTCTGGGACGCCACCTTTCTTCCTCACATGTTATACACGAATAGGTTGTTGCGAATGGAGATCGCGACTTCGTTCAGCATCGGGTGCCAGCTGGTCTGCAGCACTTTCCTGGAGAAGTCCAACGCGTCCGTCTCGGCTGCCAGGGCAGTGCCACTGCCCATCCCACCAACTCCACCCATTCCACCGACACCGCCGGCGAGCTGCTGTGCAAGCATGTGGTGCGGCATCGAGTGGCGGCGCGGCGCGCGCGGCGTGGGCGACATGCAGATGTCGCTGCGGCCGTAGCGGTCATAAATATGGAACTCGCTGTTGTACGAGCCCGTGATGAAGTTGTTCCCATCGCCGCTCACCGCGCACTCGAACTTGTCGAATATGCAGTCGCTCTCGTAGAGATCGCCCAGTCGCGGACGCAGGTGCTCGTGGATCTGACAACAAGCTCGACAATATTAGCATTTCCTGAACGAGAAGATCTGTGTGAAAGGCGTTTCTCGAACTCACATTGATCGTCTGCACCGGTCGCGAGTCCATGTTGACGTCCCAGATCTTGAGCGTGAGGAAGTCGCGCGCGATGATGTAGCGACCGTCGGGGGAGAACTTGATGTCCGAGATCGACGCGATGATCTCCGAGAAAAAACTACGCGCCTCGGGGTCTTCCTGTTCTTCGTAGACTATGACAAAACAAAGGCAAATTGATACAAACCACACAAGCACAGGTGCAAAACAGGAAAATGGCACACACAGAGATACAAAACGCGTGACGTTGTTGCCCAACAAGCAGAGAGTACGAATTGTACAAATAGACTGCACTGAACGAAACAAACCTTTGCAGTACGAGTCGCAGAGCGCCGCCTGGCGCATGTCCCCGAGCTTGATCGCCCCGCGACTGGTGCTGTACATCATGATGTTGCAGTGCGACGGGTGAAAGTCCGCGGCCGTGATCACTTCCGTGAGCTCCTCCATGTTTTTCGGCTTGATGTCGACAATATCTACAGAAAACAATATGAAGAATCGGTCAGTGACCAGTAGACACCAAGCCGGTATCCACATAGAAAGAAGACACCGTACTGAAGCTTTGGTCCGTGCGACAGAGGCTCCAGAGGTTCACGCGCAGGTCGTCGGCCGACATGAACGTCTCGCCGTCGCTGTTGAGCGCGATCGAGTTGATGTGGTACGTGTGCGCGTTCGCGTACACGCGCTTGGCGGTGCTCGCGGTCACGCGGTTGCGCACCGAGCACTGCGGGAGGCGGATGCCGCTGGGGCAGATCACCTTGGCGCGGCCGTTGCCGCCGTTCATGGCCTGCGCGTTGTACTGCGTGACCTCGCGCACGTTGCGCTCGCAGACCTTCCAGAGCTTGATGGTCTTGTCGTTCGTCGACAGCAGGTACTGCGCGTTGTTGGACGCGCGGCCCCACTTGATCTGGTTGATCTTCTCCTCGATCTCGAGGCTCTTGAGGTAGTCGAACTCCGCGTTGTGGCTCTGGAACTCGGTGTACTGGTTGTACTGCGTCGCCGCCTGGCGCGACGCCGACCCAAACATCTTCGAGTCCTATGCGTCCCAAGTATACAGCATGATCCCCATTAGCGCGTCCATACAGATATAAGGCACGTATCGGGGGCGTATTGAGGACGCTTACATTCGAGTGGTTGCTGTTGCGCGAGTAAATCGTGAGGCGGCCGCCCTTGTTGCCTGTCGCCAGGAAGTCGCCCGTGCGGTCGTATTCGATCGCCGAGATCACCTCCGCTACAATAGGAAACCATACACCCACAGCATAACGACACGCATGGATTAGCCATCACCACATACACATACACATACCATCCACAACGGCAAGCACCGTGACAAACCTTCCACGAGGCCGCGCGTGCGGTCGCCGGCCGTGTACGCGACGCGCCAGTTGCTGTTGGGCTCGGTCGAGGGGTTCGCGAGCGCCATGGCGGCGTCCTGCTTGGCTCGCTTGGCTTTGGATGAAGCTGATGCGTTGGCGTCGTCCAGCAGAGCCCCCGCTTGGTTGGGCAGCGTCATGCAGCAGTCGCTCACCTCTCTCTCTTGGGTTATGGTGTATGGAGTTTTTTTTCAATAGCGCGCCGGTTGAAGATCTCTTTGTCACAAGCGACTCTTGCGGCTCACTCGCGTGTTCAGAAAAGAGCAGTCGGCTGAGTGGGGGATAACAGCACAGCGCCGGGCCGCACGCTCAACGAGTTGATGCGGATGGATGCGGACAGTGGTGCTGCTTGGTTGATCTGCTTGGGCGGCGCGCAGACGACGGCGGAATGATCGATCGATCGCCCCCACGTGTGCTGCGCTGCGGCTGACCGGACGAGCTGTTGCTGTGGTTTGGCTCTTGTGGTTTGTGTGGGGAGCCGTTTCTGGTTTTTGGAATTATTTCGAGCACAGACAGCACTTGGCTCTCTCTCGTGTCTTGTGAAAGAGAGGGAGTGGGATCCTCCTTACAACAAATCCGATAATAAAGCTGTCGATCGATCTTCCCTTCAGTGTGTGGATGGATCACTCTTTCTGTTGGGCGTTCACACAAGTCAATTGCTATGGAGCTCAACAGGTGGGGGTCATAGAGTCTTGTCGAAGGGGAGACCCAGCTGTGTGATGCCCATCAAGAGTCGCAAATCACACGCAGTCACAGCGCTTTTCTTTGCGCTTTTCTTTTGGGGCCTCGAGCACCTCGTGATTTGCTGATGGATGGATGGCTATGGATCTTGGTGGTGCTTGCTTTGCTTTGCTTTGCTTTTGGCTCTTGCCGCTTTATGCTTCGACCACTCCTCACGTCATTCTGCTCCTTCCAAAAAGGACCACCTTGTATTGTCAACCGGCTACTGGCTGAAACCCATTTTCCACCAACCAAAAGAGAGATAGGAAATATCGAAGCATCGAAACCCCAAATGTTTCCCGAATTGGGGAATATAAATAGGGCACGGTGGTTGGTGCACACGAAAGCACTTCAACCATGAATGGAGTGGTTGTGATAAAGTGTGTATGGGGCGTTGCCTTGAGGAAATGTCCACGGCAATCACTGAGCTTGCTGCTGTATTGAGGCGACTGACGGAGTGCATTGAATAGCAAGTTGTGCAGCTGGAGTGTACACGTGCGCGTGTGTAACTCGGAGGTGTTAGCACGACACCTACAGCAGATGGAGGAAGGGAAAGTCATGATCGATCGATCGCGCTGACCACAAATTGACACGATAAATGCCTATCATGGCGTCATCAGTGATAGGAACTGTGGAAAGAAAGGCTCCATCGCAGCAGTGCTTGCGGTATTGTGGAGTGTGGGGTTCGCGCAAAGATCACCAGCCTCGGCACATAATTTTAAATCTAACTCACACGCGAAACTGCGGAGAAGTGCTTGATCTTCATCACGTGATCTCAATGATCCGAGCCAAAAACACCAATTTCCTCCGCACATCATTGGTTCAAACCAAGGTATTTTAGCCAATTAAAGCACACGGTAGCACTTGTAACATATTATTATCAGTACCTCGTCTCATGTCGTACCATACGCCACATATTTGTGCCTCACTGCCATGACGTATTATTTACAAGTGTAGTATACTCTACTTCCAGACTGTTTGTGTGGGAGGCGGCAAAGCAAGCTAAACAGGCAAACAGGCAAAACAGGCAAATTACGATCGAGAAGGTGACGAGAGAGCTCGTCGTATCTCTTCGCTCTCTACATTCGGCGTGTTCACACACCAGCAGCAGGTTCTGGGGGTGCGTCTAGTCCTTCTCTCTATCTCTATCCCTCTATCTCCCCGATCTCAGGTGTGGCTGCGCTCGTCGCCGTCCAGACCCGTTGAGCCAAGATGCGGATCATGATCAAGGGCGGCGTGTGGAAGAACACGGAGGACGAGATCCTCAAGGCCGCGGTGATGAAGTACGGCATGAACCAGTGGGCGCGCGTGGCGTCGCTGCTGTCGCGCAAGTCGGCCAAGCAGTGCAAGGCGCGCTGGTACGAGTGGCTCGACCCGTCGATCAAGAAGACCGAGTGGAGCCGCGAGGAAGAGGAGAAGCTGCTCCACCTCGCGAAGCTCATGCCGTCGCAGTGGCGCACGATCGCGCCGATCGTCGGCCGCACCGCGGCGCAGTGCATGGAGCACTACGAGCGATTGCTGGACGCCGCGCAGCAAAAAGAAGGCATCGACGTGAGCGACGACCCGCGCCGTCTGCGTCCGGGCGAGATCGACCCGAACCCAGAGAACAAGCCGGCGCGTCCTGACCCCGTGGATATGGACGAAGACGAGAAGGAGATGCTCTCGGAAGCGCGCGCGCGTCTGGCAAACACAAAGGGCAAGAAGGCGAAGCGCAAGGCGCGAGAGAAGCAGCTGGAGGAAGCGCGACGCCTCGCGGCATTGCAGAAGCGTCGTGAGCTCAAGGCTGCGGGCGTGGTCGGCAAGAAGCACGTGAAGAAGCGCAAGTTTATGGACTATGCGAATGAGATCCCGTTCGAGAAATCCGCCCCCGCGGGCTTTTACGACGTCGCAGAGGAGCGCCGCATCTCCAGCAAGTCGAAGCTCGACCCAAAGGCCGCGGCGCTGCAACTGGACAAGCTCGACGGCATGCGCCGCGACCAGCAGGAGAAGAAAGAGCGCAAGCAGGACGCCAAGCGCCAGAAGGGGCTCATGAAGTCCAACATGCCGCAGGTCATCGCCGCCGTGAACGAGAAGAACGACCCGATCAACGCGATCAAGCGCAAGCCGCTCAGCCTGCCAGCACCCGTCGTGTCGAACGACGAGCTCTCGGACTTGGCCAAGCTCGGGATGCACGCCGCGCACGCTGCCGCGCTGGCGCTCGAGAACTCGTCGTCGTCCACTGAGACGCGCGCGCTCATGGGCGACTACAGCGCGACGCCGCTGCGCACTGCGTCGACGATGGGCACGCCCGCTGCGCAGTCCCGCGACATCCACGACACGATCATGCAGGAAGCCGCCAACATGCTCGCGATGACGCGCATGTCGACCCCGCTGCTCGGGGGCGAGAACGCCGTGCTCCAGGAAGGCACGGGGTACGCTGGCGCCACGCCGTCGCGAACTCCCTCAGTGCGCGGAACGGACCAGAAGACCCCGCTGGCGTCGTCGACACGCACGCCACTACGCGACGAGCTCGGTATCAACCCGGAGCAGCTCTACGGGATGGACGCCAGCAAGCGCGCTGAGAAGGCGCGTCAGAAGCGCATGCTGGAAGACCTGAAGCAGGGTTTTGGAAGTCTGCCGGCCCCACAGAACGAGTACGAGATCAACATTCCCGTGAAGGAAGACGGCGACGACTTTGGCGACGGCAATGGTCTCGACGAAGAAGACGCAGGTGACCGCGAGGCGCGTCTGCAGCAACTGCGTGCTTTAGAGCAGGAGCGCGAGCTCAAGAGACGGTCGCAGGCCGTGCAGAAGGAGCTTCCACGCCCGACCAAAGTCAAAAAAGCGCTTGTGGACGGTGGTCTGGAGGAGATCTCGCGCGAGATGTACGCGATGATCGAGTTCGACATCGCCAAGCATCCCGAGGAAGACGGCGCAAATCAGAAGAAGAGCAGCAGCAAGAAGCGCAAGAAGAGCTCGTCGTCTCAAGCCGCCGTGCCGCAGCTTCGCGCATTTTCGGATGCGCAGCTCGAACACGCGCGGAATATGATCCAGATCGAAGCGAGTCTTCACGAGGGTGAGAGCATCTGGAAGAGCGAGAAGTCCGATATCCTGGCAGAGAAATGGATGGACGCGCAGTCCAACTGCCTCGCGCTCGACTCCTCCAAGGACCACCAGCAGTTTATCTTTGCCGCGTCTGACGAAGACCGCATCCGCGCGATCAAGACCGAGTTCGACGAGCTCAAGGAGATCGAGCAGTTCCTCTCGAAGCGAGCGCAGAAGCTGGACGAGCGCGTGCGCGTCATCAACGGCGGGTTCCAGCGCCGCTCGGAGCAAGCGCTTGGCTCTCTGCGAACGCTCGTGACCGAGTACCAGAACGCACTGATTGAGCGCTCGTGCTTTGACGGGCTCGCTGGTCTCGAGTCCGTGGCGCTGCAGGGACGCGTCGCGCGACTCGCGAACGACGTGAACTCGCAGCAGCTCGTGGAAGTGCGGTTGCAGAAGAAGTACGCGGCGGCGCTCGCGGATGAGCAGCAGAGTCACTAAGGGGAACGGATTCTGGGCTTTCTACATGTAGAGAGAGATGCAGACAGCCTTGCATGATCGACAGACATTCTTCATATCTTTAATAAAGAAAAGCCTCAAGCAGTTTGTTATCCCTCTCTCTAAACGCCACTTGGTATTCCTGTATCTGGTTGAGAATGTGGCCAATTGTCAACAGGTTGCCACCACATTTGACGAGAAAACTGGCGCTCCAAACCTAATTCGCATCGTCGTCAACGAAGAGCGCCGTTTTCACAGGCGGCGACGCCTCGCGACCGATGCGGAGGTTCTCGAGCGAGTATTTGCGATGCATGAGACTCACGAGCGTCTTCAACTGCAACCATCAACAACATCACCAATCACATGGAAATTCCGAGTTAGAAAATGGTTCACTTCCATACAGTAGTTCACAGCCAGCATATCTTACCTCGTGCCACTTCGCAGACATGGTCGACTTGTGCGTGCCCGTGAGCGCGTCGAGCTTCTTGAGCAGCAGCGACATCTCTTTCTGCGTGAGGATGTTGAGAAACGCCTGCAGCGCCAGGTCCATGAGCGCCACTTTCTTGCACAGCAAGTCGTAAGGCGGCGCCGTCTTGGACGTCTTCCCGCTTTGCCGCTTCTCCGCGTACTTGAGCGTCAAGTCTTCGACGATCCCCGCGACAATGTCCAGCACGAGACCGCTCTGGATCGGGAACTTTAGCGGACGCTCCGAGTTTGACTATAGGGACATAAATACACACGATGTCAGTAAACTATGCGTATCGAGGAAAGTGAGACTCGCTATCAGCAAACACTCAAAGACACTCACGCCTTCCAGGGGGGCTTTGTCAATGCGGTGCTGCAGCACGTAGATCGACAGTCCAGTGGTGAGCTGCGTGCCTCGGATCGTTCGAGGAAGTCGGCGCGCGACAGTCAACCACCCGGACGCCGAGTCAAAGAGCCCTTCGTTGACCCCAGCGATGCGGAGAACGAGCGACGGTGCCCACTCTTTTCGCCACTCGAGCGTCGGGAACACCTCCAAGAGCTCTTCAATGCAGATCGACGCGAGCTGCACGATCTCCGGGTGCATGTTTTTCTCAAACTGCATGCGCAAGAAGAACATCGTGAAGCTGAAAGCGTCGTACCCGTCCAGCTTGAGGATCCTACAAACAAGAAAGAGATTGTTAGACGCGTCATCTCCATCACACACACTGGACTATCCCTTATTTTCACTCACTTGGCGCGGAGGCAGATCACTAAATACATGAGCACATATTGCATGTTGAGCGATGGGAACGGCAACGCCGCGGCTTCGCGCGCCTTGCTCCGTGGACTCACTTCGATCTTGCTCTTCGCGCTCATCGAGCGCTTGCTGTCCTGGAACCCAAACGTGCGGAACGCGTTGAGGAAATCGTAGACAGTTGGCTGCCACTCCATCTTCAGTCTCGTCATCTTTGCTCCGAGGATCGCGCGGTAGTTTTCGTTCGGCTGACAGAAAGCTGCGCTCGGTAACCCCGCTTGGAATTCCTGATGAAATGACACACAAGGTAGGTTAGCTATACAGCCCAAGCAATCTCACTAAGGCAAATGATATGCACTTACGGCTGTGGTCATGTGCTCGGGGCCGAGCACCATGAATAAATTGCTCAGACAGCCACGAACCACGTGACTGCTGCTGTGCGTGGACACTGCAAATGAGCGAACAAGAAACAAATAAGCAAACACAGACATGAGCACAACCACTCGTCACCTCCATACGAACGCAGTTCAGTAGTACGGACGGCGCTCACTTGTGTTGAAGAGCCACGAGCAGATCTTCTCAGGGAGTAGGATCGGCGCTTTCTCATCCTCTTTCTCATCCCCAGTCTTGGCCAAAATACAGCGCAGCAGGATCGCTTTCGTCCACAGCAGCGCTGCGATCTCGTTGTCGTCCGCAGACTCCATCGTCTTGTACACCAGGTTCAGGTCGCTGCTGAGCTCCGAGGGCGTCGCCTCGTACCGTTTGTATGGCAGCGGCTCGGTGATCGGCGCAAACACGTAGCCGAATCGCTCCTGGTTCGTCTGCAGGTTGTCCGAGAACAGGTAGTTGTCCGCCGAGAGACTCGTCATGTTGCTCTCCATGTCGTTCATGAGCTTCACGAGCGGGGACGCGCCGTCCAGCGCCGAGTCTGCGAGCGACGCGTCGCACTCCTCGCGCAGCTTCTGCAACTTGCGCTCGCGCGCCTGCTTCTTGCGCTTCACCTCCAGGTCGTTGTCCAAAAGCGCGTCGAGACTCATGAACTCGTCTAGGATCGCCGCGCTCGCCGTGCCTCGCTTCCGCTTTCTGTAGACAATTCGCACGGCACACGTACGACAACGCACCATTAGCACAACGCAAACATGGCATTCATGTGTATAAAGAGAGAGAGACAACGCAAGGCAGTGGACATACGGGTTGATCCTGCGCGTGTCCTCATTCACTTTCGCGAGCAGCTCATCGGCATCCTCGTCGTCTTCCTCAGCGCTACTCTCGTCACACCTGTCGATGCATAATTACCACCATCATGAACAAGCACACACATACACACAGAATTGTTAGCTTCACAGGCTATCTATCACCAAGCCCCATAGCACCCCACGCACGTCGAGAAGAACGCAAACAGATAGCAAGCAAACGCACTTGGCGGGCTTCTTCTTCGTCTTCTTGCCGCTTGGGGGTTTCTTGGCCGACGCGGGACTGCTTTTCGTGGCGGTGGCGGGACTGGACCGCGATGCGCCACTGGCGCCTGCCGTGGCGACTGCGACTGCGCTTGTGCTGCTGGTGCTGTTGCTGTCGATGCTGGCGCCGGCCTTGTTGATCGCACGAGCGCTCGCGCGGCGCGGCTTCTCCTTGGTCTTGGTCGCGGAGCCTGCCATTGATCGATAATGAACACCTTTGCGTTCTGTGTGGAGCTTCGCAAATTACCCGCCCAAGGCATTACCAACAAATGATATACGGTATGCAGATTTGGTACTGCAAACCATTTGTTACAAAGTTTAGGTTATCGCACGACGCAATCAACCCATTTCGAAATTTTCGGCAATGGTGGCAATGCACTTGCTGCTGCTCATATGCGTGCAGGTCGCGCTGCGCTGCGAGCCTCTCACTACCAGTCCAGCCGTCAAGCGCGCACGCACAGATGCCAGCCCAGCAGTGAGACAGTTAAGCGCGCGCGCACAGGCGGCGCTGCTGCCGCATGTCTCGTTCACGATCAGCAGCTTTCTCAACTACGGCGTCCTCAAATTCTGGAGCATCCACTTCAAGCGATGGCTAAGGCGGCGATGAATGGGAACGTGCCGATATTGACGAGGCTCGTGAAGCATCACTGCCGTACAAGTGGCGCCTGCCAAGTCCCCGCTGCAGTCGGCGCAATCGCATCCACTGGCGATATGCAGGTGCTGCAGTGGCTGACCGAGTACTTGCACCACGACAGCGCCGCTCTCCACGCGCTCGCAAGTGCCGCCCAGGGCGGTCATCTGGACGCGGTCAAGTACCTCCACGAGCGTTTCTCGATGGAGATAATGGGCGGACGCCAGTCCGGCCGAGCGATCTTCGCTGCAGTTCTCAATGGTCATTTGGAGATCGCGCATTTCCTGTACGAGAACGGGTACAGACTGAATGTGGTTGCGTGACTGGGACTCGCTTCCCAGAAAGGACACTTGGCGATCGTCCAGTGGCTCTGCGAGAAGTACCCCGCGTGCGTGGACATGGACGCGCTGAGGTCCTTCGGCAGCATCATGACGCCAGCAGTCATGGAGCAGCTGTTGTGCTTGCTCGCAGACTGGTCGACCAGCAGCAGGATGAGCCCCATCGCCAGCGAGTGGGCGAAGACGACCCCCGCCGACATCCATTGCATGTTGCGCACATAGTTCGTTCGAAATGGTGGGAGCGGAGAAGCAGAACACGATTCACCCTCGTCGTCATCAAGTACTTGGCCGTTTCTTCCAGAGGCGTGCGGGGTCGGCATCGAGCAGTAGTCATCCGTCGAGACAGTCGACGTTGCCGTCTGCGTAGTAGCGGTACTGCGAATCCGGTTTGAACTGCAATCTGAGCATGTAGACGTCTGGTTCTTCCATCCTATCGGAGATCGAAGCCCGCCTCTGCACTCTGGCGTGGCGAGCGCTAGCCAGCGGCGATAGTATCTCTTCCCGAAGAAGTACATCAGCAGCGGAGCAAACGCGTGCGCTGGGATCACCAACACGAAGCGCAAAGACGTCGCGACAGTGTATGTCGTCCTCGCATCGTCGTCATAGGAGATACTAGCATGTCGGTACAAGTACTCCCAGTCTTGGATGGCGAGTAGCAGCTGCGAGAAAATGGCGCCACCGACTGCGAACCGGATCGAGCGATACACCTTCCGATGCAGCTCTCCTGCGTTTGGATGGTCGAACGGACACGAGTCGATCAGGTACCAGTTCCTGTAAAACGCCTCTTCCACAATGTGGTTCTTGAACTTCAGCGTACACCGATCCATCAGCACGTGCTTCCGCGCTCGTGGATGGTGCAGCTCTCGGTCGATATGCTGGGCATCGAACGGTTTTTCGCAAAACGGAAGCAGCATGACGAAGTTCCTTCGGCGCAGCACTTCTTCTCGATAGTGGCAAATCGCTCCCACCAAGATCCCACCCAGGTAGTTGTAGCCTTGGAATAGTATATCCTCTTTTGATTCGACGTGCTGGCACAACAGTACACACACAAGATGGCTGGTGAACATGAGCATCACCAGCGACAAGCCCGTCGTGAATCGGAACCTCGTGATGCCGAACACAGGAATGAAGGCGATAACTAGCGAAAAGACTGGTCCTTTCGTTTGCTCGAGTACTTTCTGAGCCGTCAGCGTCAGCACCACCACGAAGAAAGGAATCGTGCCGTAGTACTCGCAGTGTCCGTTCAACGCTCTGCAAAATGTACATGCGAACGAGGTGAGGAGCACTGGGAGGGCGAAGAAGATGTGGAGTATCAAGGAAATCTACACAACACAGAAACGAGTGTTGTTAGGATTCCAGACAAACCAACAATCATACAGCAAATGGGAACACTTACTTTCCACTCAGCCCGATGAAAATGATTCGCTGAAAGAACGGACTCGGAGATGACCTTGATAAGGACGAAGATGAAGCCCAACGCCATTGTGTACCGTATTCGCTTGATTGCATGGTCGAAAAGGTAGGCGCGATGTGAACTCTCGTGCTCTGGGCGGAAATGGAGTGTCCAAATGCTCATGCGTGCTCGCTTCATGAGGCGCTTGAAAGCCTTCTTCCGTCGTGTGTTCAACCTGATCTCTCGAATCGTATCTTTCACAATAGAAAAAGTTAGTCGTGATGCTTTCAGTGCCTTGCCTTTAATGTTATACCTCAAACGGAACTCACCTGCTAGAGTCAAGTTGGAGTGATCTGGAGGCTCGATTGCTCGTAACATAGCGAAATTGACGTCTGCTTCGTCGTACGGATGGACTCTGGACAATCTGGACCGCGATTCTTCGATGTCGATCGAATATGGAAGAGTAGCATCTTGATTAACCGCTGACAACTCGATCGTGGCAAGCGAGGCTGGCACATTTCGGGCAGTATCAGTGAGCGCTATACGGTTTGCTCTTTTCGGCTCTGGAAATGAACACAATCAAAAGTAAGCGAGTCATGTGGGGCATGAACGACGGCGGCACGTCCGAGATACTTGTCCTTGCCGTATCTTGTCTTTGCGTTTCTCTGATACTGTCACCTTGTCGCCTTGCTAACTTTAGCCTGTGTCCAAATCCACAGCTTGAGTTCAGCTCGGAATCAGATGCGAGTATATTTATCCATGATTGACTACTCGAAATCAGCAGATACCTGGAGCGTTCCCCAACCTTTCAGGTGCCAGCCCATTTACCCGCAGAAGGCACTATGACCGCCGGGATGACGTTCCTTGGAGCTCTTTTTTCTTCCGTTTGCTTCCAAACTTCGTCATGCTGTCGTGGAGTTTCCTCCAAAACGAACTTTTCCTCTCGTTCGGACGCCCGGGAGACTCAGTGTCGCTGCCGAAAAGTTGCTGGCGACGGGCATCACCTGGAGATGCTGTCCAGCTTTGCGGCGAATAGCAATAATCTTCTAACAGTTTGTCGCTGTAAAAATTTCGTTTCTAAAAAGAATGTCACACAGAGAGCACCCTGTCAACACACATAAACCAGCACGACAGGGTCAATGGCAAGAGCGTACCACTTCAAATTGCTCGTAGACCTTGTGCACCGGCAGTCCTAAAACGTTTGCCAGACCAAGTTGAAGGCTGGATTTCACAGGCAAACATAAACGTAAGCTTCAACAAGCCATTCTTCGTTCGGCTTCGAAGCAATGGCATACCTCATCTGGACAGGTTCGATAGATATCTGGCGCCGAGAGAATGCCGGGGTAGCTTGAGAAAGAAACGACACTCCATAGTCCGACTACAATGCACAAACGTTGTCAGTAACGTCATGTATTTCAGACTCAGCAACCAGCATTCCATGGTTACCTGGGGCTGGAATGAGAACTTCACGCATCGCTCATAGATATGCCGATAGACAGCTTCAGCGAGCGAATCCACTTCAGCAGTTCGCTCTTCGCACAGTGACGTTTCCTCGATGAATTTTGTCCACTGCAAAGCAAAATAAGCATACCAGTTAGATAATGCATTCGCATGCGCAGCTTCATGGTCGAAGAATGGATGGAATTTACCTCTGCTAATGTTTCCTCTGGTGAGTACTTGGTGATGAAAGGATGCGACAGCAATTCTTCAGCGGATGGTCGCTCGTCTGGATCAATGCGGACGCACTATTGTACCAACAAAACACAAATCAGTTAGCGCCATCCGTTATGCGAGAACAGTGGCAGAATGCATCCTACCTCTTGAACGAATGATCGACATTCTGGTGAAAAACGATCTGTCG
Organism: Globisporangium sylvaticum; assembly: GCA_023334975.1. Taxonomy (NCBI): domain Eukaryota; phylum Oomycota; class Peronosporomycetes; order Pythiales; family Pythiaceae; genus Globisporangium; species Globisporangium sylvaticum. Next base: position 20,629 of record JAADVK010000033.1, read on the forward strand.
GCAGCTCCAGGAACTTCTCATTTGCAACCTGCGCGAATAACATCCATCTCAACGATTAGTGATACTTTTCTGGACTTTTGAGAGAAGCGCACGCGAAGACTTACCGAGTCAACCAATCCAAAAAATCCGTCTTGCGTCGGAAGAGGGTACTTCCCAAACGCGACAGATATCAGCGCCAGTCCGAACGACCAGATGTCAGCTGTCATGACACCACCAACATGAGAATTAGTGTCAAAACAAATCATGCCCAAGCAAGAGAAAGATGAATCAATATACCTGGATAGGAATAATCTCCTCCTCCAATTCGCTCCGGCGCCATGTAGAGCAATGTCCCCACAAACGTCTTCGCCGAGCTCGTGTTGTCATTGAGCGTTCTTGCGAGACCAAAATCGGAAATCTTCACTTCTCCTTGGCGATTTGTCAACAGGTTGTGTGGCTTGATATCTCGGTGAATCATGTGCTTCTTGTGGATGTGGGCTAGACCGCGGAGCACACCCACCGCCAGTCGTGCCAAGATCTTCTCGTTTTGGCACCCGCCACGCAAGACAATATCTTGAAGAGATCCGGTGCTCATGTACTCCATCACCAAGCATATCGAGTTCTTCGGGCGATCGACAAAAGCGTCATAAAACGAAACGATGTACGGACTCGGTCTGCAACAACAGCAACAACAAATCACGTTAGCAATATGCATGGCTTTACAGAAACCATTTTTTACGCACGTTGATCTCGATGCTGCTTGAGCGCTGCCGGGCTGTCCTGGACTCTCATTCTCACTGATTGGCACAAGATTCGAATACAGCGCATGGAGCTCGCGAACCATTTGCCGCCGTTGACCTCTTCCGTAAACAGGAACGTCCTGCCACACACAAATCGAAGGTTAGACATTTGCGAGTATGCCCTGCTTGAATACACAGGCAAAAGCTCACCTTGATCGCTACAACTTTCAACGTTGGGATGTGAATAGCCTTGTACACGATCCCAGATGCTCCGCGTCCAACCTCTCTCACTTTCTCCAGATTTTCCTGCAAGTGCAAGCAAGCTGCATCCGGGGAAGAGATCCCAGCTTCCGACACTGCAACGCTCTTTGTCGTAAACATCCCGTGGTTCGGAGAGTACGCGCTACCAGCACTTCGGCGTCCGGCATCTACAGTCCAGCGAGCACACATTGACACAAGTTAAAGCAAGCCCACATTGTATCCAAAAAGTCATAAATAGCGTACCACTTGGAGATTGCGCGTCTGAATCGTCTCCAGAACTGTACGACTTGAAATTCAATCGAAGGAACGCATTCTGGGTTGCGCTCGCTTTGACGCCAGGGCTTGCAGCCCCGGAAGCTGCAGAAGCCTCCATGGCTTTCTCCATTGCCTCTCGTTTCGCGATTAACCGATTCGCAGCACGCTGCGCTCGGTCTTCTGCTTGCTGGGGCGTGGGCATGTCTTCTAGCTTTAGCCGAAGCTGGGGGCGCTTCGATAACGACGAAGTTAGAGGAGCTGGCGCCGCACGTTGTGTTGAGCTGCTGCCGCTGCTGTGTTGACTCGACTGCACAGGAACTGCAAGCTTGTCTTCCAGGGCAAATTCGTTCGCGAGCTGATGGATTACGTCATCAAACTCATCACGCTGGTCGACAGTACCAAACGTTTTGCCAGCGCTGTTTGCTGGGCTTCGTAGCGGCGGAGTGAAGACCCGAATCGGGCTTGCAAATCCGGCTTGTGTGCTGTCTCCTCCAAGCGGAGGGGGTGTCTGTGGCTCAGCAGGTTGCATTGTCGACTCTTTCAGATCTTGAAACGGTGGCTGGTCCATCCAATCGCAGTACCAGGACTTGACTTCCGCGATTCGCAAGTTGCGCGGGTTGATATCTGGGAAGATGTTCGTGATCGCCGTGTCGTCAGCCTATTGATTCCACAGACATGGTTAGATCGGTGCTATCAGTTTAGATGCCCATTGAGCAAAAAATACTTCTGTAAACAGTACAGCACTCACCTGGCCACACAAGTTCGGAGTTGAATGCGAGCGGGGAAGACCTCGCTTGTTCCGCGCAGATGGGTATGGCACACCAGAGTTGGCGGCTGGAACTCGGCTTCCTGCTCCGATTCCAGATTGCAGCATCGTGATCGCATTGCTTCGACTCGATGCCCGACTCAACGGCTGCTCGTCGAAATTCGCGCTCTCAACACGTCCACGCTTCTTGAACTTCTCTGCGACGTGACTGCGCGGTCCAAATGCGCTTGCGCCCCCACTCGCCAGCCTAGTCGACCCAGTTACATCTGCTTCGAAGCCTGCGCCAGCAGCTCGTGCGACAGACTGCCTGTTTGGCTGCGCAGAAACTGCATCACCTGCTTTCAGCGTCGACAGGAACGCCGTTACCGCTGTTGGCTCATCTCGCAGCGCTGACTTCTTGCTCATGATCGGACTCCATGGAGCTGCCGCGGGTGTCACAGCAGTTGACGATGACGACAACGACGCCGTGCTGGCGATCGCTACCGGCGGTCTGCTGGTGCCTCTGTCACCAGTTGCAGTCGCCCCTGACGCATCCGCCACCGCAGCAGAAGCGGCCACACTGCCACCACCGACGCCTGCAGCGGCGTGTGTGTAGCCATTGTAGCGACCTGCGTGCTCGTCGTCGAGCAGCGTCAGGCGCGGCGGCTTCTTCCTCGACGCGGTCATCGCCACCTGCTGCTGCTGATCTTCCATCGCTTTCCTGCCTGCGTGATTCCTTGTGTTGAGAGAACCCCCTTGAATTACCGCGCGCGCTTTGTTATGCGAGACCGGAGATACCGGTACGATACCAGGAAAGTTCAACCTTGTAGACCATCACTCTGACTTGAAACCGGTGCATACCGGTATTTCCTGCTTGAAGTGAAACCAATCCAAATTAGACGCATCCAAATGCAGAGATGCGAATGAAACTCCATGCGCAGCGCATGCTCTTCTCTGCCTGGGATGGCGCGCCGCGTGTGCCTCGTGCGATAAAATAGACCAGCGAAACTCTAGAACCCTCCCTCCCTCGCTGCTGCTTGCGTGTCCTTCTCCTCTCCTCCTCAGTTGGCAAAAGCGCTGCGAGAAGAATCGGCATCGCTCCTTGCAGTTGGCGCTGTCTAGTACGACTCGTGCAGTTACATGAACATCATGCAGAATGACGTGACTCCGTACGTGCCGAGCGAGCTGGGTACGATCACCAAGACGTGCCTTAGCGACAGCAACATTTTGACGCCGCTGAAGCTCGAGAACCAGCTCGCGTTTGCGTGCGAGATGGATGACACCTACACGTCGCTCGCTGCTACCGATTTTGCAGCTTTCAAGACTCTCACCTCAGCGTACGGAGCCAAAGTGTCCGACTACGGACTCCGTGACTTTGGCTACAGCTCGACTACTTCTCGCGAGCTACTCGCGACACTCAACAGCGCAGTATCCGACATGGGCAAAAGCGGATCCAAGAGCTTCACGCAAGAAAACGTCATTGCGCCGTGGAGCGTGTACAGCGATAATTTCTCGTTGTACAGATTCGGTGGAAAGAACCTGTCGTCGGGCGAGCTGCCAGGCTGGAACTACACGGCGTCCATCTCGGAATTCGCGGACGACTACTTCACTCGCCTCGCTGCTGTGCGCACCTCGACCGTCGACAAACTCATGCAGAGCAGCGGAGATGTGGGCAAGGTGCTTGAGACGATCGAGAAGCTCCGCTGCTCGCAGAGCTGCGGCTGGATCAATATTTCATTCAATTCGACCCACAACTCTCTCTGCAAGGACATTCTTGGTACGACGCTCGCGATCTCGCTCTGCGTGCTTTTCCTGGTCATCTTCCTGATCCCGATGGTGGTGACGGGCATCACGATGCAGAAGCGCTTGCGAGGCGCCAAGAAGGGCACGTACGAGCAGTTGGAGCGCCGCCTGCAGGCGATCGAGACCAAAACCAAGGAAGAAGCGCGCACCAAGGCCGAAGCGAGCTCGTCGACGTCGAAGAAGATCGATCTCTTCAAGTTCAAGAAGAACTTGGACAGCGCCTGAGGATTTATTTCATTTGACAAAAGTGGATGCATATACCTTGGATTTTTATTCGACTCTACATTTCAAGACCAGCATCGAGAGGCAAGCTACTCCCTCTATCACACTCTGGTTCGCTGCACTAGAATTTCCTTTCGTCTATAATTGCTTTCCATTCGTTTCCGCATGCCCTTCGAGACGGACTGCTTGCTTTTGATTCATTCAGCCCGAGCAGCGCTATGAAGCTTTGCCGAAATGATCTACAGCACTCCCAATGCTCTGGGGCGAGCTGGTGCGCACGAGGGAATGCATTAATGTGGCAGGCGAGAAATGCAGGCGAAAGTTAATCGCTGGCGGCGATCAGGCATCTGAAGAAAATGGCTACACTTCGGCACACTCAACCAACTGAAAATCGCTCTCAATCCCACCACAGCGATAACTACATGCATGGATGGATTGTATCAAGCACTCTTCCATTCACTGGGGCGCCATAGCGTGGCCGCAGGCTACCGAGCGCAATGGAATCAGTAGGTAGAAAGATGGATACAGGTCCTCAAGAGCTATCTTATGAGATGCATCCATCCGTTCCTTCGTTGTAAATTCATAAAAGGCATTGAACCTCTGAGACTTTATTTCGACCCCTCCGATACTTGATACCATGGATCTCTCCACACAAAAAGCGACACAAAGCACCAGCACAACCTAGAGGCACAGACTAGACGAGAGCGAGATGGACCACGCCGACGCCGACCAAGCGCCGCCGTCGCCCATGGAGCTCAAGCAGCACGGCCGCAGCGCCAAGAGCCTCAAGCACAAGTCCAAGAGCAAGCGCCCAGCGGCGGCGGCAGGCGGTGCTGGCTCGGCCGGCGGTGCGGACAACGACCAGGCAGACAATGCGACTGCGACTGGAGGGGACGCCAAGAGCCACCATGCGCACCACCATCACCACCACCACGCTCACCGCCACGGCCGCAGCAGCAGTGGGGCAGCTGGCACTGGCAGCAACGCATCCAGCGCTTCCAAGGGCGAAGACGCGATGCGCGAGCTGCTCACGAGCAAGATCGCGGAGCTGCAAGTCGGCGGCGATGACCTGGACACCCCCATTGACCTTTCTGGTGTGGAAGAGCAGACATTGACCATGAACTACAGTGCATGGCGAACGAGTAACTGATTTATGTGTGTGTGTGTGCACGTGGTGTTTGCTATCGCATTCTGGTAGGAATCTTTTCAGACGAGACGCTGCCAGCGCAGACCGTGGCGGAGATGAACACCGTGCTCGAAGACGCCGAGATGAGCGCCGACGGGAAAATGGACGCGCTCGCTGCGCAGATCAAGAAGGCGGTGCGTTTTGTGCTATATTTGCAGCGACTCAACTGGCGAAGTGTGTGGTCATACTGACGAAACGGAACTTGTGTGAGCAGAGCGATGAACTGGCGCAGTTGCAGCAGAAGATCAGCGAGATCAACGCCAAGTGCATCCTGCTTAAGCAGCGCAAGAACGCGGGTGCGTGCAAATTGGACTTGTCGTGTATCATTGAGTATGTTGCAGTGGCGCTTATTGTATAGCATCTATCTGGCCATCATGTTTCTCCCTATTGCAGCCACCACGGAGCTCGTGAAAACCAGCACGACCAAGGCGAAACTGGAGCAATTGTGTCGCGAATTGCAGAAGCAGAACAAGCTCATCGTGGTACGAAAACGGCTTTTCTATCGAGCGCGTCGGGATGCCACAAACTGAAACAACTAATTGGGTGTATGCCAACAACAGAGTGAGAGTCGCCGCATTGCTGATGAAGAGGATCAGAAACGGTATGCATAAGCTCTGTGGTTATGCTAACAAGCTGCTGCTATTGCTAAGAAGTCCCTGACTTGTGTATGGCTTGTGCCCTCTCGTCCACTGCAGACGTGATCTGTCAGCTCAGTTTCAAAAGACGATCGAAGAAGTGAGCGCAAAGATGGACCAGCAAGGCAAAGACTACGTCGCGTCTCTCAGAGAAAACGAAAGGTAAACTACTGACATCCATGCAGCTTCTGTTTGTGTATTAGATGCCCTTGCGCCAAGCTGACATTGTCTTTCTTTCTGTGCTTAATATCCGCCAGTCTTCAACAAAAGCTCAAGAGCTTTCTGGAGCAGTACACTGTGCGGGAAGAGCATTTCCAGAAGCAACTGGAGGCGAAAGACCTGACGGTCCAGCTCGCAGAAGCCAAGTTGGCGCACCAGATGGAACTGACAGCGCGCGAATCGGAGAAAGTGAAGCTCGCTCTTGAAAAGGCGAAGGAGTTTTCCGACCGCGAGATGCAGCTGCAGGTAATACTCGTAGTATAGCATTTCATGTCGAAGGTTGTGAAAATGGTCGATAACATTTGATTTTGTATGTTGTTTACCTTGTATGATAAACTAGGCGCAACTGAATTCGTACTCGGAGAAGTTTGACATTGTCCAAGAAACGCTGAACAAGAGCAACCAAATGTTCACGACGTTTCGTGACGAAATGGACAAGGTACGACTGTGTTCTCTGTATGAAAACGGGTCTCTCGAATGGATTTCAACGCCCCTCGATTCTGAAATCCCCCCTCTGTTTGAAAAAAACAAACCAATATCCTTAATACTCTAGATGGCCAAGCACACGAAGAAGCTCGAGAAGGAGAACACTGCGATGAAGAAGAAGTGCGCCGAGTACGACACGAGCGCGATCGCGACGATCCAGGAGAAAGTGCGCGCCGCGGAGGAGACGCAGAAGTACCTGGAGAAAATCAAGAAGCTCGAGAGTCTCTGTCGCCATCTGCAAGCCGAGCGCAACAGCATCCGCGACGGCAAGCAGCTTCTTCCGGAATCCGCGTAAAGAAACAAAGAAGCAAAGAAACCCTAGTCAGGCAGTCAGGCTCCATTACCCACCCCGTCAGTCCCGTGACGAGCCAGTAAGTATTCCACACCTACATACACGAAAAAAGAAAACCTCAGAGAAAGAAAGGAAAGCCAACTAGTGTCTCGCATGATGTCCAAGGCATTCCACGCCAAGACAAGCAGCGTGAAATGCATGCGCTACCAAATATAGCGGTCCCTTTCCTGAACACGTCGCTGGGTCATGTTCAAGAACCCCAAAGGTCAAAAGCTCAGGCGAACAAGATGATAAGATGCTCGCCTGTTTTCGTAAAGTACTGACATGTTGATTTGCGTACAGATAGAGCCCTCCGCGCCATTCAAGCACTAGGAAGCACGTAGTGAACGAGAGAGAGAGATGACCCTGAAGCTCGCGCCAGCTGGCAGCATCAGCGAGGAGCAGGCCCGGCAGCGCGCGGTGCTGCACGCGGAGAAGCAGATCGGAGGCACCGAGGCGCCAGTGAACAACTCGTTCGATGAGCGCGTGTTCAGCTCGAATGACACGCCCAAGGACAAGGCGCTCGCCAAGCAAGAAGTGCTCGAGAGCCTCAAGTCGCGCGTCCTGTCGAGCGACAAGCCCGGCTGGAACACGTCGACGTCCAACTACGACAACATGCAGATGACCGGCAAGTGCTACAAGCGCACCAACGTCAACGCAGAGGTGCGGCAGCTATACAATTGTTTGTTGATGTCCAGTGGGTTATCCGGGAACTAATGGCAATGTGATGCTGAAACCAGCGGAACCGCGCGCACATGAACGTGTACAACTTTCGCGCCGAGAAGCTCCCAAAGAAGTACCCGACGCTCAAGCCCAAGACGAACCGCTTCAACATGGGGATCCTAGAAGCCGCGCTCAAGGACGAGTACGTCGGCGAAACGTTCGGCGACGAGCGAATGGCAAAGGTGCGCGCGTCTGTGTGTCTCTGAAAGTGTGGAACTCTGTGAATCACAATGTTAGCCTTGCTTGTAAACTCCGTTTGGTGGCGTGCGTAGGGTATCAGTAAACGCACGGAAGAGCTGCCGAACCACCCGGATCTACGAGATGCCGAGCCCTGGAACCTCTCGAGCGAGCTCACGCCGTCCACACGGAAACAACATGTACGTCCCAGTTGTCTCAGCGACTCTATTGAGAACCATTTTGCTAACTTGGACAATTTTTCTTCCTATTTAGTTTCTCAAGATCGAAGCCAGCGCCAGGCGAACAGCTCCAAGTGGAAGCAGAAAGTGGCGGCGCAGTCCACCAGCGGCAGCAGCTACAAGACCCCGGAGCAGCTCACGAAAGAGCTGAACGAGCGCCTGCGTCAGGAGAAAGAGATGGCGCGGCTCAACGCCACGATGAGTCACAACCAGCACCACCATGGAAGCACCTACGCTATGACGCCATTATCATCATCATCACTCTCAAGCTCCACGCGATAAATACATCATATGATGAAACTCTCTATGACCGAACATTGTTGTTGGTCTCGATATTCCAATGAGAGGTCGCGTCGTTTCGCGTCCCCATGAGACTTCTCGTGATTGGCTCCAAAGCCCAACCAGTCAGTCACTCACACACAAGAAACAGAGAGAACTAACACAGTGAACAGTACAGACACATGGCTGCGCCAACGCCGCCCGAGTCGCTTGTGCTGTACGGAGACCCGATCTTCACGGGCGAGACGCTGGACCCCTCCAAGCGAGCTGGGACCTCCTCATCTGGAGGTGATGGCGGCCACAAAAGCGACGACACCAGCCGCATTGAAGACATCCTCAATGCGATCCTCCCTCCGCAGCGAGTACTTAGTTCGCCTGTCATTGACAATGTCCTTGGTTGTGGTGGGCTGCGCTGATTGGGGATACGCGGCTGTACTCACTACCCAGGATGTGGCGCGAAGAAGTCACGGACTACTGGATGCGCTACGCGGCACCCGTGCTGTCGACGCGCTTCGGCGTGATCAAGCTGCAGGAAGAGATGGACAACAAGCTCATGAAGCGCCAGGCGCGCGAGAACGCCATCTGTCCCGCGCGCGAGGACATCTATCGCCAGTGCTTCGACGAGCTCATCCGCGAGGTGGCGATCAACTGCCCTGAGCGCGGGCTGCTGCTGCTGCGCGTGCGCGACGAGATCCGGCTCACCACGGACGCCTACAAGACGCTCTACGACAGCAGCATCACGTTCGGCATCCGCAAGCAGCTGCAGGCCGAGGACGGCATGGGCGACCTCGAGGAGCACATCGAGCAGCTCGCGCGCGACAAGCAGGAGCACGAGAGCAAAGTGCTCGAGCTCACCAACAAGCTCGAGTTTATCGAGAAGCGCGCGACGGAGCGCAAGGCGCTCCAGGACAAGAGGTTCAAAGAGGAGATCGACTTCCTCAAGTACCGGGGCCAGCACCTGGACGCGTTCATCAAGTCTGCCGGCGGTGGGAGCAGCAGTAGCGCCAGTAGCGCGTCAGCTGCCTCTGGTGGTGGCAAGTAAGTACTGTAGAACATTGGTTTACTGGTTCATATGAAAATGGCTTTTCATGATGAACTCCCCCAAGTGCATATCGAAAAAATCGCAGTATATTAGCTCCAACCTACTTTGAGAGAACGAGAGAACCTACCATGTGATCTGCCTTGGATACCAAACTTGTATGCCTCCTATAATTTCATGCGGTTGACCATCTCGGTGAGGAAACCTAGCTTGACTACAGCTCAGCAGAGTATCCCTTTCACGCTTTCTCTCCATGCACGACACGCTGATCAGGACAATCAAGCCACACACGATGAAGAGGCAGGCGGCAAACCGTTTCCTTTGCGCTTTCTCGTCCTCTTTCAGCCACGTCTCTAATTTTTGCCTTCATCTCTGTATAAATAGTCAGCAAACCCACCCAAACAGAGACACACAAGACCTCGAAAATGGTTTTCACAACATCACACCAACCAACAAACCTCCCTCTTTCTCTCTTGAATCGTTCTTCAAGGCCATCTCTCTCTCTCATTAGTCATTTTATATCCCAGCTCGTTCACTCCCTCCCTCACGCCAGCGCTTTGGCGTACTCGAGCGCGAGCTCCTTGGAGCGCGTGACGCAGTCGGCGAGTCCGACGCCGTAGAAACTGTTGCCGCCGAGGCGCATCCCCGGCGCCAACTGGCTTTCAATGCGCTCGAGCGTCTTCCAGAAACCAACGTGGTACTGCGGGATGCAGTTCGGGATCACCATGGCGCGCACAAAGTCCGGTTCCCGCGCGATCCCCAGGTGGCGCTTCACGGCGTCGCGCGCGAGATGCTCGACCTGGTCGATCCCCATGGTCGCGATCTCGGGAAAGTGCGCGCCGCCGCACATCACGCTCAGTCGGGTCTGCGCATTGTGGGAACCAGTTGCGTTCTGCGACGGGAACGCGTTCGAGTCGTAGACCACGCCGAGCACCTTCTCGCCCTCGCAGGACGGGACGAGGTACCCAAAGCCGTCGCTCGAGAGCACTTTCTCGTTGAACCCGACGTGGATCATGCCCATCGATACGAACTGGATCTCCTGCAGCGCCTTGGCGAGCGACGGCAGCGATTTTTCGACTGCTGGCGCCAACTGGAACGCGGGCAGAGTGGAGAACACGTGGCTCGCGTGGATCTCTTCTTGGTGCTGTTGTTGTTGTGAGCCCGTGGTGGCGCTGCTGCTCTCAGTAGTGATCGTGAACGAAGGGCTGGAAGGATCGCTATTTGAGCCCGACGCTGGTCGGATAGCGGCGACTCTCGTGTTGAGCTGGATCTCAGAGAGCGGATCGTTCTGTGCAAGTGCAAGTGCGAGAGTCAGCAATGAGAGCGATACCTTACAATGCACACCCTGGGACTTGTGTACCTGAATGTCGGCCGCTAGCGCCTTCATGAGCGACGACATGCCGTTCTGGAAGCTCACGCTGACCGACTGCTCGTGGTCGCGGATGAAATCGGACTTGGCGGACCCGTCCAGCAGCGTGTCGCTCGCCGAGCTCTTCCCAAAGAGCATCCCGCGCACGACCGAGCCGCTCTGCTGCTCCATGTCGTGGAGCATCTTGAAGCACGAGCGCACCGAGAGGCGGCGGATGTCGCCGCCAAAGATGCCCGAGGCCACGGGGTCGAGCAGCCGCTCCGCCACGAGCGGACTGAACCTTCGCGCGGCAAACTCGTAGATCGACTCGTCGTCGAGCTGTGAACACGGTGGAAATACAGTAGAGCAGCAAGCAAGCATGTGGTTAGCATACATGGACGCTTATCGTGAGCTACACCACTAGCTGTAACATGAGAAAGCAGGCGCGCTGGGCATGTCGTCTTACGCTGCTGGGCTTGGTGAAGAGCTCGTGCACGCCAGCCTTGACGAGCTCTGCTGTGAGCGGCCAGGACAGGATCTCACGAATGCTCGACGGTAGTTTCTAAAGAAGCACAGCCCAGACAGAAGCAACGCAAGCAGGGTCAGTCAATAGCCTGGCGCTTCAGTGTCATACGATAGATAGTTCATGGTGAAACACCAAGCTCGTTTGGTACCTCGACTTTGCCGTTGCGCAGGATGTAGCGGGACTTGGCGGCGGCGTCCACCGCGCGCATCTCGCTTTGCAGGCCCAGCTCCTCGACGAGACGCAGCATCTCGGCGCCGTTGCGCGACGGACGGAAGCCGCGCGGCCCTTCTTCAAAGAGGAAGTCGTCGCGCTTGGCCGTGCGGATCCAGCCCCCGACCTGGTCGGCAGCTTCCACAACGCGGATGCGCGTGGGCACTGGCGTCTGCTCTTGCTGGATGGCGCGGCGCAGGAAGTACGCGAGACTCAGGCCGGAGATGCCGCCGCCAAGCACCACGAGCTCCTTCACGGGCTGCTTCGCGAGCGCGGCCATGGTTGATGATGCTGATGATGCTTGTGATCAACGACGGAGGTGTTCAGATGTGGACAAGTGAGCTTGTCAATGCAGCACATTTTGGTGTATTTATGTTATGATTGCTGCATTTGTCAATCATGACATGACATAATTACGTCGAGCAAACGCTTTTGTCAGTCATGACGTATCGTAAATACGCCAAATGAAACGCATTTTACAAAATATCCCACTGTTCGACATATACTAAACCATCCGTAAATGCCCCGCTTCTGAAAAATATTGATCCAATAATCACTTCAACTTGGGACAACCTTCTCTCCATCCTCTTGTTGTAACTGCTCGCGACGCAGGAGGTACTCGCGAACGAGCTGCCACGAGCGCTCTTCTTCTCTGTTTTCGCTCTCCAGACTGTACACGAGCACGACACCGCGCGCGCCTGCCAGGTAGCGCTCGAACATCGCCTTGCCAGCGAAGAGCTGCGACGGTACGTCCCATACCTGCCGCGTGATTGACAAGGAGCTACCGCGATTATCATAATGCCTTCTGAACATAGCAACATATCAACAAGCACACTCACTTCAATGACGACACGAGGGAGCCCTTCGAGGTGCACGAGCTTGGCGCCGATGTTCGCTGGTGTTGGGAAAACGGCAACATGCACACAACAAAAATCAGATCTTGTATCCGACGGCGGCAGATTCATACAGATCCGACACGATTTGCTGCTAATATCGCAACGTACCTGTTGCGGATGGCGCGCCTTCGTCATCGCCGTCGCCTTCGTCGCGAGTCGCGCGGTCGCCCATGAGCCGCCGGAAGAGCGTCGTCTTGCCCACGCCGCTGGCTCCCCGCACCACGAGCTTGATCTTCTCAGCCGTTGGCTCGGCGCGCGTGTCATCCAGAGTGGCAGAAGCAGCGCTTGTCCGACGACGCACGCGGCTCGCTTATGGGGACGATACAGCATAGAAGTAGAACATAACAGCAGCACAGAGCGTGTCAGACGGCGATTGATCCAGAGCAACGCGATTAGTGATGAGATAGCTCGACAGAGATGCCGGGTCGGACCTTTGCCGCCCATCGAAATGAAATGCTTTTGCAAACAGGTGAAGCAAGCAGCCCCTCGATTGGTGGTGGACGCTTCAATACTTGGCTAACTTTATTACAATAACGGGCACAAGTCCATACCAAAATTATCATTCATTGTCGCCGCCAGCGATCCGCCGTCGGACAAATGTGTGCTTTTACGAGAAAAGCAATGAGCTCTCTTGTAGCCCCACTTTACCATTCGCCACCAAGGATCCACAGTCTCTTCAACGTACAATAGCCGCGCAAAGTATGCTCGGATACGTGACGGAGTTCAAGCTCTTCTCAGCGGGGCTCATCTGGGTGCTCGCACTCGTCGGCGGCTTTGGACCGCTGCTGCTGCTGCGTCAGCGCCGTCACCAACAGAGCGACAATCACAAGAAGCGCCAAGCGCTGATCACGAGCGTGCTCAACATGTTTGCCGGCGGCATCTTCCTCTCCGGGGCGTGTCTGCACCTGCTCCCCGACGCGCAGGAGAACGAGGCGCTCGCCAAGTGGATGTGCTCGTCGGAGGAAGGCTGCTTCAAGTGGGCCAACTTCTTCTTTGGCTGCGGCTTCTTGCTCGTGCTGCTCGTGGAGGTGTTTGCGCACGCACTGCAGCACAAATTGGGCAGTGCGCACCACCACAAAGAGAGCGAGGTCCAAGAGCGCACGCCATTGATGACACCCAGCTCCATCACGATGAGAGACGACCTGCAGCACCAGCTAAGTATCAGCCAGCACCACCGGCGTCACGAATCGTGCTCCTCTGAGGAGACCGACGCCTCCATCGCCAATTCCCCTCTAGGCGCTCGACCGTACTCCAATAAGGATGACGACCTCCAATGTGACGACAGAGGCCTCGGACACCCCCATCACGACCACGACCTCGAGACCGGCAGCCACAGCCACAGCGATCGATGGCACGAAGAGCCAGCAACCAAGTCTCTATACAGAAGCACCAGCGCCAGGACCAGTACTTTCTGCACCAAGCACGACCAGTCCACCGCCAGCACTCCTAACATTGACAAGCAATTCGTCGACCTGGAGGTCACGCACACGCACGTGCACGGCATCATGGACGCCAAGCCGATCCTCGCGTGCGTCGTGTTCCTCGCGCTGTCGTTCCACTCGGTCATGGAAGGTATGGGCATCGGCGCGTCCGGCCACGCCGCCTGGGACATTTTGATCGCGGTGCTCGCGCACAAGTCGCTCGCGGCGTTCGCGCTCACGCAGGAGATGCTGCACCACAAGGTACCTCGGTGCCGTGTGCTCTCGTCGATCGGCGTGTTCTCGATCATGACGCCCGTGGGCATCTTGCTCGGCTGGTTGCTCGTCGACACGACCACCGAGAGCATGGGCAGCGGCATTTGCTCGGCGCTCGCGGGCGGCACGTTTCTCTTTGTCGCTGTGATGGAAGTGATCCCCCAGGAGCTCAAGAACCAGGAGGATCTGGTACCAAAGTGTAGCGCGCTGCTCGCAGGATTCGGTGCCATGGGCGTGCTCTCGATCTGGGCGTAGGTTCAGCGTTTCGTTGCTTTGGTCCACTTTAGATACTGGAGCTCACTCGCTTTTGTAGTCGTTTGGATAATGAATATATGGAGATTTGAGTTGGAGCGTTGGTATCACAACAGCGGAATACCTGGACTCACAAACAACAAGTGTTGACATGAACAAATTACATCGACTGTGTGCGTCCAGACGAACGAGCAAACGAGAGGCAGTGATGACAAACTCTCCTCTTCATTCCTGCAACAATCACAACCAACATCGAAGAAACAAAGCAAAGCACGCTTAGCATCACCACCGAAAATGAACAGGTGCAGCGCAATATCCCACAAAACACATAAAACACACACAAAGCACGAACGCGTACCTCTCCCTGGACGCGGACCTGCAGCCTGGCAATCTGCGCGCAGGGCACGGAGAAGAGCTCGAGTCCTTTCGCGTGGTAGAACATGTTGGAGCGCACCATTTCGCTCATGATTTTCTATTGAGAAGAAGAATGAAGACACAGCGAGTGGCTCAGTTGCATGGGAGGAAGACAGCACAGCAGCATTCAGCACCCGGTCTGCAAATAATCACTTCGCACCTTCATCTTCAGCAGGCGGAACTCGTCAAACTTGCGCATGTGGTACTCAATCAGCACGTTCACGTTCTCCACGCGGCGCTTCTGGTCCGAGAGCATGCGCAGTTTCTTCTCTTTCTCCTTCCCAGAGCCCCCGCGCTGCAAAAACCACAACGAGCAAACCCAATGAGATCGAAAGTTCGTATCCTACAGACAGCTACAGTATAAGCTGCACACATGCACTCCCACCTTCTCGTCGTACTCTCTTTGCAGCTTACTCTCGATCTTGAGCGCCTTCTCTCGGTCTTCCAGCAGTCTCTACACAGTCGCATTAAGGTTGTCAGCAACATCCATGGACTTGGTCATTCCACACATTTACTCAGGCAAGCAACGCACCTTCATGGGCACGACACCCCAGTCCTGGATCTGCGCGAGCGTGAGCAGCATCTCGGCCTCGGGGCGTTGCAGCATCACGTCGTGGGTCTCGACCGCGAGCTTGTGGCCACTCTCGCCGAGACTCACGAGGCACTGCGCGATCTCCTTGCAGTCCTCCTGCGCGCCGATGTCCTGCATGGAGCGCGCGAAGCCCGCGAAGAAGCTCTCCTGCTCCTCGCGCACGCGCAGCATCTTGGCGATGATCTCCTCGAGCGCGCGGCCGTTGCGCTCCATGAACTGCAGCTGCGCCTGCAGGCTCTTGCCCTTCTCGTCCATCGTGTCCTGCGGATCTTGTTGAGTATCAGAGGTGCAGGCAGCAGCTCTTCAAGCTCTGGCACTTTTTGTGCAGTAGTACACTTTTCAGCCTAAATAGAGGACTCTTTAATCTATTTAATATTAAATTGTGTCATAAACGCTGCGATAGCACCCATATAGTAGACCCTTCCGTTGCTTTCCTTTTGGTACCGCGTGTCATCATTCCCATTTGTGATCCCCATTTCCGCATTTCGGCTCAAGTGAGGGCTCAAGAGTATCAACCGAGGCGATCGTCCATTCAAGTATCAGAAGCATGTCGAGCGTGAGTGGAGACCCGCGCCGCCCCGCCGAGGTGCACTCGTTCATCCGCGAGCCGCTGGACACGAGCAACGACCCCATCGACTGGTACTCGGGGCTCTCGCTGGTGCTCGGCTCGCTCAGCTTCGTGCTCAAGGTGCGCATGCGTTCATCACTGCTTAATGCGACTGTGTGTGTGTGTGTGCGTATCATGGATCTGACAATAGCACATTCTCTCTATCGATGTGATCTGTGTATATGTGTGTGTTATATAGTGGAAGTCGCTGGCGTGGTGCTGCTTCATTTTCTGCGGCGCGTCGTTCATCAACATGCGCAACCTGGACTCGGACGTCAAGCAGCTCTCCATGTCGATCATGTTCGCGACGATGTCGCTCGTGTCGGCGTACTCGGGCGACCAGACGTCCACGGTCACGATCCCTGTGTCCGCAGGCACAGCGTCGCTCGAAGCATCGCCTTAGTCGTCGCGAAGGTCGTTTAGAAAAAGAAGAATGAGAGAGAGAGAGAGAGACGAAGAAACTGGTTGTGGCGAAAATGCGTCAAGTGATTGCTGGGTACATACGTGAGTGCAAGTACTAACTGAGTATGCTGGCGCGTTGCTATGACTGCAATATAGTCTCTGCGCTTGGCTGATATAGATATAGATGGACGCAAGGTCGCAGAGCACGATGCGCGCCGATAACAACAAGTATTAATAGCACATGCCATATATGCATCCCGCCACATTCGGCTGCATGAAGCGCATCGCTCCAGCTTCTTCCTCCAGACTTGCTTGCGCTAACAAAGTTGATTTTGTGAGCACCGCATGAAGAGCGCGAGCGTGACGGGACAAATGACAACGACGTTGCAGTTGTGGTGAGGTTCCAGTGATTCTTCAACGTGCGCGATTACGATGAAAGACCGCGCGCCAGCTCTTGCGCAGCAGCCGCCCATACACAACAGTGGTGGCGGCGGAGGAGGCGCCATGCCTGTGCAAGAGCGGCAGTAGCGACAGATGCGCTCGTTCTTGCAGAACTTTCTCGCCGACGAGAGCGGACGCTTCCAGCCCGTGATCGACCTCTACCAGCACGCGCTCGACACGGGCATCACAGTTACCGACGCCGCAGTCCAGGAAGTCGTCAACACTGTCCCCACCCTGCGAGGTTTGAAGCTCACGGGCTGCTCACAGATCACGGACGCCGGCATCTGGGCGATCGCGAGGCAGTGCAGCAAGCTCGACATGATCTACTTGGCGCAGTGCGAGCATGTCACAGAGCTCGACACGATCTACTGGCGCACAACTGCCAACTCGTGGCCGTCGACCTGAGCGATTGCCCGCAGATCACCGACAGTACCCTCCAGACGCTTGCCGCAGGCTGCTGGATGATCCAGACTTTCATCGTCAAGCGCTGCCAGAAGATCACGGACACTGGGATCGTCAAGATCGCGCAGTGCTGCAAGGACCTCCGCCACTTGGATGTCTCCGAGTGCGAGCACGTGGGCGAGTACGGCGACAAGGTGCTCGTGGAGATTGGCAAGTACTGTCCGAAGCTCACGGTGCTCGACCTCTTTGGTTGTCGTCATGTCCATGACGCTGATGTGCGTGCAATCGCGCGAGGCTGTCCGCTGCTCACAACCTTGAAGCTCACGGGCTGCAGGGACGTGACCAGCATTGCGATCCGCGCACTTGCAAATCAGTGCCACCAGCTGCAGACGCTCTTGCTCGCAGGCTGCATCAAGACCACGAACCAGGATCTGAGCGACATCGCGACAAAGTGCTCGAGTATCTCCTGGGTCGACATTAGTGGGAGTCCAAATATCGATGTTCACGGCGTGCGAGCGCTCGCTCAGGACTGCAAGAACCTGAGTTGCTTGAACCTTTCGGACTGCCAGCGTGTTACTGATGCAGCACTCGACGAACTCGCCAAGAGCGCAATCGCCAAGCCGCTCGCGAAACTTTCGCTCGCAAACTGTCCACGAATCACCGAGTCTGGCGTTGATGCGCTCACGAGTGCGTGCACGAACCTCGTGACGCTCGACCTCACTGGCTGCGAGCAAATCGGTCGCCGCTTTCTACAAAAGCTGATCTACAAGCTCGAGTTTGTCGAGTGAGCGTCAACTTTCTTTGGCTTCCAGCCGCTGCCGAATGCCGTCGAGCTCTGTCGCCAGCGTGATCGGAGGCTACTTGAGCTCAAGTGTGCGATTAAGATCCAAGCGGCGATGCGAGGCTGTCTCTCGCGTGGCGGACTCTGGGAGGCAAAGCTCAAGTACGTCGAGAAGAGGATTTTGCCGAAGATCCAGGCTCGGATTCGTGGATTCCTGGGGCGGAAGAGCCTGGCTCTCGAGAAGCAACGAGTCCTAGAAGACCACGCAGCGAGCGTCATTGGACGAGCGTACCGCAATTTGCAGCTACGGCGTATGCTCGCGAGGGCAAAGCGCTTGCGCAGGATCCAGCAAAACGAAGAAGAGGCGGCGCTCATCTTCCAGAAGATGTTCCGAGGCTATCAAGCCCGCAAGCGAGTACGCAAGATGCGCGACGAGATTCACCGCCAAAAGCAGTTTGAAGCTCGCATCCTCGCCATGAACGAGATCGCAGCAGTCAAACTCCAGCGCGCATACCGTGGTCACAGAGGGCGATCAGAGGCGGCGATGCTCAACGCTGCGCGCGAGGCCAAGAGGCGGCAACTTGAGCAAGAAAAGCGAGCTGCGATGTATCTGCAGCGCGCGTATCGAGGTCAGCTACGTGCACAACGACTCGCTGAGCTGTTGCATCGCAAACAGCAGCACGGCGGCGCGGCAAAGATGCAGAAAGTGTTTCGCGGTCACAAAGGGCGTCGCAATGCGCTGATTCTGCGAGAAGAAGCAAAGGAGCTGCGCATCATCAACGCTGCGATGACGATCCAGCGATACTGGCGCGGGATTCGCCAAAAGCACCTGTCAGCGGTGCTTCTTGGACTCATCAAGCTCCGTGCGAGAGAGAACCAAGCAGCTCGCAGACCAGCTGCGCGCGAAGAGGATCGAGATCGCGCTCGACGCACGCAATTTGGAGACCTTGACGACGACTTTGAATGATACCGAGAAGCAGCTTCGCCTGGTCAAGCGCGCCTTGGAGCCGCTCACGGATGGCGCGATCAAGAAGACGAAGGAGAATCGCACCAAGCGCCTGCAAGAGTCTGTGCGCCGCCAGCGGCATGCAGCGATAAACATCCAGCGCGTCTTCCGTGGGTATCGAGTGCGCTGCGCTGTGCGCGAAGGCGGGAACTGCTGGATCAAGATGTGGACCGAGGAGAAGAACGCGCGAGAGTACTATTACAATGCACTGACTGGAGTGACGCGCTGGGGTCGTCCTCTGGCGATGGACATTTTCAGAGACGATTTTGCCAAACCAATCTCTGCGAACGATATTGAAGAGGGCACTGTATCAAGCAACTACGAGCAAGAACCATCAGCTAGTGCTCCATTATCATCATCAGCACGGAATGGTGGCGCGTGGTATGAAGCGTTTGACGACACTATCCAAGCGACGTACTACTTTCACAGCGGAACCAAGGAGTATCAGTGGGTGAAATGGGTGCGGCTAGCACTGCACGCATGCTGACAGCTCGGTCCGTGAAAAGGCGAGCGCTGGGCAAGAAGTGGGTCGAGTACATCGACCCCGAGGCGCAAAACACGTTCTACTACAACGAGGTCACGGGCGAGACCCGCTGGTCGCTCTCGCCCAGGAGCGCGCGCGATACTTCGGACAGTGACGGTCAGATTTCATTAGCTCTCTACGCGCAGGTCAAGCAGCTCCGCGAGATACCAGTACTGTACTCTGCGCGAGAGTCGCACATGACGTGGCTGGAGACCGCGATTGTCGAGAAGGATTGGAAAAAAGTGGATGCGCTCGTGCAGTAGATCTTTCTGAGAGAGCAGAGCAAAGCGGTTGCAGAGAAGAAGAAACAAGACAGCGGCAGGCTACAAGATGCTTTTGCAGCCACTTCCACATCTGTTGACGAGGCTACGACTTCGGCTGTTGCTGCTGCGGCTCCAATCCAAGAGCTCAACTCCACAGACTCAGCAGCTTCCAACAATTTCCAGCGAGATACAGTGAACGGTACTGTTGGTGGAAATGAAATTCAGATGGCGAGCAGTACCGGTACTGGAAATCAGCAGAGCTCGCAATCCAAATGGACTGCGTACGTGGACGACACCGGCAACACGTTCTACTTCAACGAGGAAACAGGAGAGACGAGCTGGACGGATCCATCCTTGGAGATGGCTACAGAGACGGCGAGTGATGGTGGCGGTGGGAATACTGCCAGTGACTGGCAGATCGCCTATGACAGCGAAGGCAACGCCTACTATTACAACGTCGCCACTGGCGAGACCTCCTGGACCGATCCATCAACTACAACATCAACAAACGAAATGTGTTATTGAGTACTTCACACTATCTCCAGATCCGTACGATTCGACGCCACCACCTTGCTCCATTTCTAAAGCTATTGAACAAGCATCTGGGCGTACGTACGTATCAATCACTATCTACTCTCCTATTCCAAGCCGCCCATGCACACGAGCTTCGTCTCCGTGTACTCGTCCATGCCGAGCGGCGAGCCCTCGCGACCGAGTCCCGACTGCTTGACGCCACCGAACGGCGCCTGCACGTTCGAGACCAAGCCCGTGTTCACGCCGACCATGCCGCACTCGAGCGCCGCGGCGACGCGCCACACGCGCTTGAGGTTCTGCGTGTAAAAGTAGCCCGCAAGTCCGGCTTCCGTGCAGTTGGCGCTCTCGATCACCTCTTCTTCGGTCGAGAACTTGAAGATCGGCACGACCGGACCAAAGATCTCTTCGTGCCACACGCGCATCGTGTCGTTCACGCCCGTCAGCAGCGTCGCTTCGTAAAAGTTCTTGCCCTCGGCGCTCGGCTTGCCGCCCGTGAGCGCAGTGGCACCCTTGGAAAGCGCATCTTCGACCAGCTCCGAGGTCTTCTGGAACGCCGCAGGGCCGATCAGTGGTCCCAACTGCGTGCCGTTCGCACGCGGCTGGCCCATCTTGAGCTGCTGCACGCGCGCGACAAACTTGTCCGTGAACTCCTTGTAGATCGCCGAGTGGATGAACACGCGGTTGCTGCACACGCACGTCTGGCCCGTGTTGCGGAACTTGGACATCATCAAGCCGTCCACGGCCGCGTCGACGTCCGCGTCTTCAAACACGATGAACGGCGCGTTGCCGCCGAGTTCGAGCGACAAGCGCTTGACGTTCACCGCTGACTGCTGCATCAAAATCTTGCCCACACGCGTCGAGCCCGTGAAAGAGAGCTTGCGCACGTCGTTGCTGGTCGAGAGCGCTTCGCCAATCTCCGCCGCGCGGCCGTGCGCAGACGTCACGACGTTGATCACGCCCGAGGGGATGCCGACCTCCTGCGCGAGCTTCGCAAGCGCCAGCGCCGACAACGGGGTCTCCGCGGCAGGCTTGACGACTGCCGTGCAGCCCGCCGCAAGGCACGGACCGAGCTTGCGCGTGATCATCGCCAGCGGAAAGTTCCATGGGGTGATGATGCCGCAGACGCCCACAGGCTCCTTCACAGCGATGATCTGCTGTCCCTTGGCGGATGGCGGCACGACAAAGCCCGCCGTGTGCATGATCTCGTGCGCGTAGTAGTCGATGAAGCCCGCGGCGTACGCGACTTCGCCCTTCGCTTCCTGCAGCGGCTTGCCGCTCTCCGCGGACGCGATCACCGCGAGGTCGTCCGTGTGCGCGCAGATGGCCGCGTGCCACTTCTTGAGCAAGTTGGAGCGCACGAGCGGCGTGGTCTTCTTCCACTTGCGCTGCGCCTCGAGCGCCGCGTGGATCGCTTCGTCGGTCTCGCCCTTGCCCATGTCTGGGATGCGCGCGATCTCCACGTCAGTTGCAGGGTCTATCGTAGAGAGAAACATTCATACGTAGAGAGAGAGAGTAAGCAAATAGGTTCACATTAAGCCTGCGATACATACACAAGTGCTTACAAGAACGTACCAATGACGGAGAAGTGCTTGTCCGAGTGGGCTTCGACCCATTTGCCGTTGATGAAGCCCTGCGTGCAGATGAGGTCGGTCCTCTGCACCTCCGAGTGGAACTGCGCCACGATGGCGGACGTGCGGGTGGTCGAGGAAGCCATGGCGCGCGTCAAGAGCAATCCGCGTCTGACACTGGTGAGCATCTTCTGAATGGCGAGCGCGTCGAGGGAGGCTGGCTGGCGAATGCGGGCGCTTTGTGGCGGTCGGAAGGCACTTGAGCACGCGAGCGGCAGTTGGGGAATGAAGAAGACGCAACTTGCTGGCGGGAGGTTGCTTGCGCTCCTAGTCCTTGCAGTTGCGCAGGCGGATCTTGCGGTGGTGGATGGCGAGTGAGCTGCGCTCGTGATTTGCGCAAGTGTTCCCAATTCCCGCGCGTACGCTCGCAGATCTTCGGATTGAAAATGATGAGATCGCGTACGCTCGCAGATGGATGTTGTTGTTTTTTGTATGGGCAAAATTGCGAGCGTACGCGCAGCGGATCTTTTCTGGTCGAAGGACTGCAAATGGGGTGACGCAGCTGCATCACGGCTCGAGAGGGTTCATAATGTGTTGAGGGACATTTTAGAAGCACAATTTTACTCAAAAAGTGGATATTTGGCACTATAATTCGATATCAAATTGACATTTATTTTGAATCGTTTTCAAAAGATACTTTTGGTGCTAAAGTATCAGAGCTTGAAGAGGTTGAATTTGATACTACTCGTGGAGCTACTTGCTACCTGACTTGGTCAAAGCTGGAGCCGCTTGGTGAGCTCGAGTGTGTCCGTGTGGAAGGTGTCAATGTACGCGAGGAAGTCGCCGTACGAGTCCGACTGCGCGTTGAACGCGCTGCCGCCGTGCTGCAGCTGATACAGTACGCCATTTACACATAGACGCCCGGGTATTAGCACAGCAGTAGTGGTGGGCGTTATTGCGCTCTCTCACCTGCTCGTCGCGCTTCCTGCGCTGGAGCTCGCGGTCGTTCTGCACCACCACTTCCTGGATCTGACCACCATGAACCACACAACAACACTGTATCAGACACTGGCTGGTAGCGATGGGACTTGGGTCTGGAATACTATAGCAGAAGGCTCTTCTGTTACCTTCTTGCGGTGCTGGGGCTTGGGCTCCTTGAGCCCCAGGTCGTGCACCGCGCACAGGTTGTCCACTTCCGCCTGGTGGCGCGCTTGGAGCTCTCCGCGCGCGTGCACCTCTCTCTCTCCAGCGACTTCTCGTAGCCTTTCAGCACCGCTCGTAGCTCCTGCGCATTGATGTTGGTGTTGAGTAAAAGCAACCAATGCGTCAAGAAAGTCAGGTTGAGTTGAGTAGAATATCCTCAGGGTGCTCGCAGGTTCCAACCTACCTTGACCTCGAGCTCCAGCGCCTTGTTCCGCTTGGTTTTCTCGTCCAAGTCGCCTCGGATCTTCTCGAACGCGCCTTTCCAGACGCGCTGCCACTCCCACTGATCATCGCTGTCGCTTGTCTGCACCTGCTGGCTCTGCATCCGAGTTTTCTTTTCAAGGAGCACGAATCACGAAGACCGCAGCAGTCAGGGTCAGACCTTCCAACTCTCGCCCGTGCACATGTGTACAGCTGCGTCGAATTGTCATTCCTATCGCTCTCACCGGTGGAGTTTGTTCAATCTGGTTGTTGCCACGGTCCATCGGAGTACTGGAGCGAAGTCGAAGATGGCTGGAGCTCTTCCCAGTAGTAGGCTTTGCCTTGGTGCGTACGATCTAACCAAGTAGATATCAACCGAGCTTTAGGGTATACATCTCCACACGAGACTGTAGCGACTCAGCTATAAAGTTTGCAGGCAAACCGTGTGGCGAGGTAGTGTGAGCAGCGGCTCCTGCGGGGACATCTTGGCGAACTGCTCGTCCAGCGCCTAACACTCAACATCGCACCACCAAACCAACGTTCATACACACAATCAATCATCAAAGCAGCATGACACATGAATTCCTACAGAGACTGAACGCACCCCGTTGAGCATCATCTGGAGTAATGCGTTGGCGTACTCCAACACGTTCTTCATCCACGTGGGGTTGGATGTGGGCTGCGCGAGCAGCTTGCGCACCCAGTGGTTGACGCGAATCTGCTGGTGCTTGCTGCTCTCAATGCACGCGCTAAGCTCCTGCACGCGTGCAAGGGTGTCACGCAGCGCATCGGTGGAGAAAGTCTGGTTCTTGTTGCTCATTGCTGGCGATGGGCTGTGGATTCAGCAACTACTTGGGCAGCGGATAGACAGACAAGCAGAGTGGCTCGCGACCTTAAAAAATGTAATGGCGAACACGCAGCATCTTTGGCGAGAGTGGCGAGAAAGCGGGCCTTCTGTCGCGGTCCATCGAGTCGCTCTTCGAGTACGTCGACCGGAACGACAACAAATCCAAAGTACCTACCCATTTTACCCACGCTTCTTTCGCCGGCTCAAAAGACCTGGCTGGTGGTTTGTGGCTACGAGCCTCTACTAATAATGGTGTGTGTGTGTGTTTGATTCACTTGTGTACCAGGAATCCACGCTCGTCGTGAGCTTCCTCGAGATCTACTGCGACCGCGTGCGCGATCTCTCGCGAGAGTACGCCAACTGTCTATTTGCTACGAGAATTGTCAAGTATGCGCGATGCTAGGCTCTGACTGGAGTCTGTTTTGCTTTAACAATCAGCTACTTGAAGAAGACCGGCCGGTCGATTTCGTACCAGACCTCGAGCAGCACGGAATGGTTCCTCCGCCAGGTATGTATCCTACGCCACCCCTCTCACCTCTACGTATTCATCTATGGATGAACTCACTCTGACTGAAATGTGACGATACCAGCAACAAATGATTCGCACAGAGAGCGCCTCGAGGTACTGCTTGCAATTTCTATCAACAAATACATTCCCTAGATGCTAACTCTCAGTTACTCCCACCAGCTTTGGCTCGAGTTCCGCGATCGTAGCCGCCCCAAACCGCAGCGAGGAGGAGTACGACTACGAAAAGGCCAACTTTGAGATCCACGAGGACGCACAGGGCAATGTGTTCGTCAAGGACCTGGCAATGGTCACGGTCACGTCGCGCGAAGAAGTGGACCTGCTCGTGCAGTCCGGACTCAAACTGCGGGCCACCCACGAGACGAAGATGAACGCTGTGTCGTCTCGCTCGCACACGGTGTTCGCGATCCACACCTTCCAGCAGAGTAGGTTCTAGGGATTCGAGTTTATAACCTTGAGGTCCTAATTGTGGAAATTGGTTCTGATAATGCTGTACTGTAGTCCAGGAGACGGGCGAAGTGGTCTACGGGATGCTCAACATGGTCGACCTCGCGGGCTCGGAGCGGCTCAAGAAGAGCGAGTCGGACGGCCAGCGCCTGAAAGAAGCGCTGCACATCAACTCGAGCCTCAGCGCCGTCGGCAAAGTGGTCATGTCGCTCGACCCGGAGAGCGGCTACAACTACATCCCGTATCGAGACTCGAAGCTCACGCGCTTGCTCCAGAACAGCATCGGTATGTTGTCGGACAAGAGAATCTTGAAAGGTGCCAAGGAGTTTGTTTCTCATAATGTGACTTTGTGTGTGATGTTGTCAATGTTAGGCGGCAACTGCTTCACGGTCCTGATCGCGACGATCCACCCGATGAAAGAGCACTACGAAGAGTGTCTGGGCACATTGCAGTTTGCGAACCGATGTCGCTCGGTTCAAAACCAGGTGGGTTCCCTGAAGACTCAATCGATGTGTGGATGTTTAATCCCACCGGCGTTGCGTTGAGCTCATCTCTCAACCTTGTACTTTGATAGCCTCGTGCGAATCACATCAACGGCTCGGTCGCAGACAAGGATCGTCGCATCCGCAAGCTCCAGGAAGAGCTTTCGATCCTGCGGCGCCAGGTTGAAGGACTGCGTACTGACTACAACAACAAGTTCGTCGCGGCACTGAACGAACTCGGGTTTGACGCCGAGGAGATCACGGAGAGCGGAGAGATCAAGTTTGCGGTGCGTTTTGTGTACCGATTTCTCGTTAGTACACTGTGTGAAATCTGTGAGTCGGGAATACTAACAGCGAACGAAATTGGTTCTGATATGCTTCTACTTCTAAAGGACGGACTCGTGCTCCGATCGGTGTTCTCGGATGCTAAAGTGAAGGATTGTGGTACTGAAAGTGGTGGTCTCGCGCTCTCGCCAACTCGCAAAGCAGCGAACCAGTCCCATATGCAGACCACGCGACGAGCGAATGGTGGGTAAACTCTCATACCACGGTGTTGGTAAATTGTTCATAGGGACTCATGATGACGGTGTTGGTGTGTATTCGTTTCGACAGAGATCTCCAAGAAAGACCGCGACCACCTCCGACAAAAGTACGCGAACGCGAAGAACAACTTTACGGTCGTCGTGGTACGCTCGGGTTTCGTCAAATTGGAATCAAAACCAATTCCTATACGTCAATAGATCCTCACTAACACCAATTTCCCCCACACAAACTGCAGACCGAGGCGAAGAAAGAGAAAGAGGAGTCGCGGAAAGCCATGAACGACCAGCGGCGCCGCATCGCCACTCTCGAAGAGAGTCTGGCGCAAAAGACGAAGGAGTACGGGCGCGCACTGACGTCCGAGGAGGCGAAGCATCGCACAGAGATCCGGGAGTTGCTGAGCAGGAACCCGCACTCGCAGGAGCAATGGGAGCAGCAGCAGACGATGCGGCATCGGTCGGCGTCGATCGGCAGCATGAGAGCAGACACAACAGACAGAGACGAGAGCAAGAAGCGCGAGAGCAAAAGCGAGCAGGCACCAGAATACCTTGCTTGACTCGGGGATCCTCTGTCCCGTAGTTTTAGACTACTGTTTACCCAAGTGTTCTGGCAATTTACTGCGCTGCTCCTTGGTTGTTGCGTTGATCCGTTGGAATAGAAACTCCTCCAGCGCGTGGCAGCACTCCAGAGCTCGAAAGAAGACGAGATCGCGCTCATTCGACAGCATGTGAGTGCTCGCTCCTATCTCTTGGTCGGATGGTTCTTCAGACAGAAAAGCATGCTGATCACTCTCTCTCCATCCTGCTTTGTGTATTTCTTGAATTTTGTGCGATTCCGAACGTCAGTTTGACCAGATCCTGAAGAAGAAGAGCGCTGACCTGGACGCTGCGAACGAGAGACTGCAGCAGCTGCACACTGCCACGGCTCGCACCGTCGACGTAAGCTTGACATCCTCGCAGACTCCACGAAGCTCCGGCATCTGAAAGCACTGGTAAGTCGATCCGCTAGCACTGTCACTGCTGACAACTTGAGACAGAGACTGACGTTTCTCGCTGCCGTGAACCAGGTCGCCACCGATACGACGCGACACCTCCAGTACCTGGACCGAGCAACAGCCGCCAGTAATATGTATGCACCCTCATGACGACAGCAAAATGGTTCGTCCAGGATCCGCGCCAGTGCGACGGTCGAAGACGACCAACTACCCATCTGTGCTCCGCGACCGAGTGAACCAAACGGCAGTTCATCCGACCACAAACAACTGCGAGGCAGGCGACGAGATCGTCTTCGAGCATCGGCATGATTCCCCGTCAGCAGCAGCAACCAGATCTTGTCCGTCGACTTCACGAGACGGTTCTGGATTACATGCTGAGCTTGGTCGTATCAAAGCGCTGCTGGAAGAAGAGGTACGTGCAAACATGACCTGCTGTCTCTTGAGTCTGATCTTGACATGGGACTATAGCTGACAACCTTGAGCTCTCTTCGTGTTGAACAACCTGCTAGCGCAAGAAGAACAAGGCACGCAAAGCCGCGAACATCGCTCTGACGGGGAAATCTCAGCGGACGTCGAATACAGGAGGCCACTAGCCACTGTTGCACGCAGTCTATTCCAGTTTTGATTTTCTCCTAGTGCTCTGCTCTGACCATGGTCACATGTAAATACAAAGCCACCAGTCTCGTTTTGCCTTCAACACCTTGTGATTCGCATCAATATGCCAACTCATCACCACCGGTTCAGCTCAGTTCTTTCCAGTGATGATCCGCAGCATCTCGTCAACCGACGCGACTTTTTCACGTGGCTTGCCCAGTGCTTCGCCGCGCTTGGTCTCTTCGTCATTGAGGCGCTCGTAGTCTTCCCACAGCACAAGCTGCTTCTCGGGCTTTCTCGCCAAGATGATCTTCTTAATAGTCTCTAAACCACTGTCACTAGTGGACGCAGCGACAGGCTTCAACAGCTTGCCACTCTCGATATCCTCGATGATACTCGTCACGGTCTCTCGCGCGTCGACAATGTTCGAGCCAATGATACCGGACGGACCGCGCTTCACCCACCCAGTGCAGTACAGACCCACAACCTGCTCTTCTCCATCGGTGCTCTTGTTCACAAGGCGGCCCTGAACGTTCGCGAGGACGTTGCGCTGCGAGTCGAATGGCGCGTCCTCGAGCTGGTGCGACTTGTACCCGATGCTGCGCAGCACGAGCCCGCTGGGGATCTCTTCAAACGCTCCGGTACCCACAGCGCGCTGGCGGTTCGCCTCGCCTTGCAGCTGGGTCTTCTCAACACGCACGCTCCCGACTCTCTCTGGGTGTTCAGGGTCCGCGATGAGCTCCACTGGCGCAGAGAGAAACTTGATCTGCACCTCTTTGTTCCCAGCGACCTCCTTTCCGAAATCTCCCGAGATCTTGGCTGTAAACCAGTGTGAAGAGAGATGAGTAGGCGTAAGCATTAATACCAATGCCAACAGTTTGGAGAACTCAATCGCCAATACCACGTACTCAGCAGCTCGTTCATGCGCTTCTTGGCGCGCTGTTCGTTGATCTCCTGCTGCGAGGCGTCCGTCAGACTCGCCTTGAGCTCCTCGGGGTCCACGACGCACGAGACGCCCGAGAGCTTGGTCAGTTCGCGGATCTCCTTCATCGTGAACGCCGCCTGCGCGCTGCCACGACGGCCCACCAGGTACACCTTCTTGATGTTGCTGTATGATCATCATCACAGAAGAAACGAGTCAGTACATTGCATGACAAGACAGATCGACTAATAACCACACACTAAACATACTACACACCTGTTGCGAAGCGCGTCCACAGCGTGCTGCGAGATGTCGGTCGTCGCCAACTCATCCACAGACTTGGTCAGGATGCGCGCACAGTCGACAGCAACGTTGCCCTGTCCAAAGATCACCGCGGTCTCGGCCGACAGGTCCACTTGGAGGTCTCGAAACTGCGGGTGGCCGTTGTACCAGTTCACGAACGCGCGCGCACTCAGCACCCCTGCCAAGTGCTCGCCCGGGATGCCCAGTTCCCGATCGCCCGCTGCGCCGTACGCCAACACGATCGCGTGGTAGTTCTCCTTGAGCTCCTGCAGAGAGACATCGTCGCCGACTCTGACATTACCGAGAAACGCAAAGCGCTCGTCCGCCGCGACTTTCTCAAAGTCGTTCATGACGGACTTGACCTCCGGGTGGTCCGGCGCGACGCCAGAGCGCACGAGGCCGTAGGGCGTCGGCAGCGCCTCCAGCATGTCGACGTGCACGCGCGCATGCTCCTTGAGCAGGTACTTGGTCGCGTAGAAGCCCGCGGGGCCGGAGCCGACCACGCACACGCGGATCTGCTCAGCTGCGACAGCGACGTCAGCGGAGGAGAACGCGCGTGCCCACGGCGCAGAGATAGCGGAGAGCGCTGCTGCGGGCGTGTTGGCGCTACGACGCAGCAGCAGCGCCATGGAGCGGCTGCGCACCATCTGCTTCATCATCATTGCTATCGATCGGTGTCCAAGTGTGGAAATGAAATGATGGATGTCAATCACAATCATGCTGGTTTTTGGTCAGACATCGTCAGACCACCGTTAAGTTCGCGCATCAACATCAGGAGTGATGTTCATGCACGAACTTAATTTGTGCGAACTGGTTCGTATTCTTACCGTAAATAGTAAAAATACACCACAGTCTTTGTCGGTCAGACTTTAATTCAAGCACCAGGACGATTTGAAAAGAATAAGCCCACAGCCTTTGTGACCTTTGTGACAGCCTTTATGGACGGTCTAAAATTTTGACTTCAACATAAAACTGTAAAGAAATGAGAAACGGTTTACCTACCTGCATAGACCATGTTTGTTGTCGACGGACATACGTTTAGTGAAACACATTAAGTGAGACAAGTGATACCGGGTTTTGGTCATATTGAATGTGCGAACCGCAAAGTTGCAACTTGGACTATACGCATTGCAAAGGAGCCACAAACAGCCTCCTCCTTTTAACATATGCATGGACGAAAACCAACCGTTTAAGTCAACCAAAGACAGCGATGGCATTGTTTTAGATACTGTATATTCCGAAGAGCACCCGCATCGGTCGTGAGCAATTTTTTAAAGTAAAGCAAATAAATTAGGATAGGTGTACATTTCCCCAGATTTCCTTCCCTTTACTCACTGAACAGAAAAAAGGAGATCCGAACACGTGATTTGGCGAGTAAATTTACGTCAAAAGTCTTCGATTACGATCGTATATACCCACAGCGAGTAAAGCGAACGTGCAGAACTGTATTCGTTTCGTAATTTATTTGATTTGCTGAACGAAATACTCACGACCAGTGCGGATGATCGACGTTATGTACTATATTTTCAAGACTTCAGACTGCGGGGCTTGCAGCGCTGAGATCCCCTTCACCTGCCAGAATGTTGTCCCATTCCTGTAACAATTTATGGTCGTTTTCTCTAGCCAATAACAAGTTATCCCAGGCTATAAAAACGCCAGTAGATCGGTGAGTGCAGTCGGTGACTGGCAGTATCGGCTCTGACGAGAACTATTTGTTCGAGTGTCGCGATGAGTCGATCGCTAACTGCTAGCTCGTGGAGGGTCTACATTTGTGTAGTGGGGGCGAAAATCTAGACAATACTGTATTTTAGGATTAAATCTGGTGCATTGTAATATATTTGGTTTATATTAAAATAGCACTTTGGATTAAATATTGTAAACAAAAAACAAAAAAAACACCAACAAACATTTGGCTGTGAAGATTGATCCTCAACGGCTGGTCGCACTGTTTGATCCCTTTTGTCGCTGTATACATGGTTTACGAATCCAGCGGTACCCTACGAGCACCAATGTCAGCCATCTCCAACTCCGAGGATTGGGGGCAAACTGAGGACACCAACATCGAAATGTTAGCGAACATGCTCGCGTTCTACAACAAGTCGCAAGACGCCGTCAAGATCCTTGTTGGCAGTAACTGCGCCACCAGCCAAGCATTTGCAACTCTCATGAACGTTCTTCCAGTGGGATGCGTCCTATCGCTTCAACCTTGCTGTGAACAGCTATCTCCAAGGGCAAGAAGAGCTGCTTGAGTGGCAAACACTCTTTCGATGCAGTTGCGGCCGTCAAACAGCCTTGCAGAGTTGGTTGAGCTCTCCGGGCTTCATCCTGTGAAGGGAAGCGTGCGGGCTGGTCCTCCACGTTCAACACGGCTAAGCGTTATGTTCCGTATTCCCGCTTACATGGAAAGGATAGACGCCGTTGACGACTTCTTCATCACAAATGATCCCACGCACAAGAAGATCCTGTCCGTCTTTGAACACTTTAAGGTTGCTGATGTTCGACTGCTAGTCGATGCAATGGTTGGTCAATACCCGTCATGACTGAGCATCTCCATTCAGGTGCTTGAATCGTCTACTCGCCCAACTTCGAGAGTGGTGTTGTCGGAATCACTTTGGGACGCGGGCTCACCGTACCGGAATCAAAAGCTGCCAAAGCAAATTGTTGAAGAAAGTCCTCAGTGAGAAAGCGGAAAGTGCGTGGCGAAGATGACTTCGCTTCCAGAATCATCAACTCATGCCATCGGTATCGCCACTCAGAGCGGTATTCTGCTTGGTAAGTGGTTCCTGGCAAAGCTCATTCCTCTCACTACCGGTAGCAATATTTGTCAGCAGTCGTGTCCATCGTGTGTATTTATTTTGTCACCTCAGAGAGATTCCATGCTTCCAGCGAACTTTGAAATGCTAACCTTTCTGCGTGCTAATAGCGATCTGTGGGGATGCATGGAGCTTGGCTGACATTGATCCAAAACAATATAATCGTCGCAATCATTGTTATTGTGAGAGTGGAGGATTGTAACTATTGTTATAGTTTCCTGTTTCTTGGCTATACAAGTTTAATTGCCGAACCCCTGGCTTACAGCCGTGGTGTGAATGCATTTGAGAAGGTATCACACACCCTCTGCACGACTTCAATTGATACAAAAGACAAGCGAAACTGCACAGCACACTAAAGGCAAGTGAGCTCGTATTAGTTTTTACATTGCGCTTAACCTAGTGTTCACCTGCTTCAAGTCTCTGCTGACTGTATTTCTGCGGATCGAGCGCTTGCCGTGCTTGAATTGCCCAGCAGACCATTTCGCGAGGTTGCTTTGCGAGCAATCACGTTCTGCAGCAGCTATTTAGTGAAAAACATTTGCTGCCTCTCATGGATTGTTGTAGCGATTGCGATCTTCTTCCGCTGCATTATAGTTTTCCGAAGTGAATATGAGCAGCACTCTTATACTTCACACGACTGTCAAATGAGCGAACGGATATGCATCCCTTCTCTCTAACCATCCACTGAAACCTCAGCGTCAAGTTCCCGCCACTTTAATGTTCTTTTAAATATTAAAGAATGGAAATTGAATGCAACACCTATAACTTTTTTTACTGCCCTCCCCCTTCCCGAATGCGGCAAAACCAGTCATATAACGGATTTTCACGAATAGAAACTGGTCTTCTATTTATAATTGTCCTGGCCACATTAAATGATCTGTCAAGTTTGCGATCGCGTGACTTTTTGTCCTATTGACTAAATTTAACGAGCTCTTTAGTGTTTGAAAGCCCTGTATCTTCTCGATTAAATGGTGTTTCCGAAACATTCGAGAGATGAAGCAACGCGCCGTTACACTTCAACAAAAAGCAAAGGTAAATGACAACCTCAAAAAGTTCGCGACTATGTAACTGTCACCTGTTTGTCGTCTTTCCGTATCGGTCAGCTAAAGTGAAATTTACGCACCTATAGAATTCGATGATCGTAGTTTTTTAATACCTGTAAATGTGATATTAGAAAAAGTTTTCGCAAGTTTAACCTTCTTCTGAAATCTTATAATTGGCTTCAGTCGTTTGCGAATATTACAGCTGATGAAAAATACCGCAACAAATCGGAGTAAAACAAGACGCTGTGACGAGCAGCCAAACGGAATATGATCGCACCAAGCAAATCTAGCTGTGTAAGAATCAATGCCATTTGTCTTCCCGGAACGCAGAACCAGCGAAGCTTACGTGATGCTGAACCTCTACGCCACTGCTTCCGGCTACAGGAATCAGCGGAACAATGTGTGCTTTCCTTTTGGAGATTCACTCCAAAACGTCTCGCGGTGCTCATGTTGAGAAAAATAGTTGCTTGGAGGTACTTGAGCGGGAGCAAGCTGAAAAGCGCTCGTCGCTTACAAATAGAGAATTTATATACTTCTAAGGCGTAGCTGTCAATTTCAGTTTTCCGTCTCTCTGTGTGATTTGAGTATAAAGTGCTTTGCAAAAACGAAAGTGGTCTGATGTATCACTTCATGTGGCCAAGACATAGTACGCCCTCACTAATCTCAAAATTTCGATATACCAGTTGAATATCGATCATTTACCGTTAATATTATGCTTTTGTTCTGTTGTGTTCCAGCAAAGAATGCCGATTTGGTTTTTGTGGGCCACATCACCACATCAACGCTATGTTCTTGTCTCTGATTAGATGTAAGAATGATGGTCACTCATTACGACCAATCATTGGAAGAGGATGACACAAACTCGAACAAAAACCCTCGTTTTGATTATCTTTTTTATCTCGTTTTACATCGAATCAAGCAAATCAAAATAGATGAGGTAAAAGTCAGTGCGTTGATGAACAAAAACGCAACTCTGCGGTATATTATCTCTAAAAAATCGCCGAGTTCCGACAAATATTCTTGTCCCGTGCAAAACGATCACAAAAAGTATCGTTTTCGGTTGTTTTTTAGGTTTCTAATAGAGTTAAAAGTTACATCTTTATGCGCCAATTCATGATTTCTCAAACCCCGCCCTGCTTGTAGTCTTACTCTATTTCAATCGAAAGTTATCGGCAGAATTGAGTGATCTGCACTCTTTCGTGAAACAGAGCAATTCAAGAATGTGTCTTGGAAAACAGGTTTAAAACAGAAACCCCGGTATAAACCAGTAACGTAACACTATTCCATGTAGGACTATTAACATATATTCCAGAATGAGACCCGGTCTGCTATATATTACTACCCTCTGAGTTACAATTATAGACCAAGGCTATGTCATCCACTTATAGGCATTTATACTAAAGGAAACTGGTTATTTACGGCAATACCGGTGACATCGGTTGGCCGGGAAAAAGGGGCATTAGTCAGGGCTGGGGTCTTAGTCGGGGATATCCGTTATAGAGAAACTTGTACGTTGTTGTAGGTTTTTCTTATTTTTTAAAAAATATATGAAATGTTTTGGGTTTGTAGAAACCGGTCAGAACACGGTTCAGCTTTCGGTATCTGTCATGCCATCCAGAAACATGTGGACCACACAAGCAACGGACTCGTCTGCCTTCCCATCCATTACGTCATTCATTCACCTAAATCCTCTTTCGCATCCCGCCTAAATCTTTTTTCGAGGCAAACTCTTCTACGCTATTGTACAGTATCCTCTCGACTGTATCCCCGTTTCCTCACTTCAACCTCCATAAACGCATATGGCTCCATCCCTATCAACTGTCGCAGGTCTGTACCGTCTAAAACCGGTATTTTGTTCTCGCCGACTCCATCCGCTCGCTCTTCTGATTGGCTCGCTTAGGTTCACTTCACCTTTCTCGCGACCGCATTGGCTGAATTGAGAGTGGACCTCCTCTCTCTCTTGCAAAAAGCGCAGCCGCTTTCACCCCCCCTTTCCCTCCCCCCTCCCTCCCAGTCCTGAGTTATTTTTTTGTGCGGCCTGCAACAGGGAGCAACTGCAGCACTCGCGAAGAAGCAGCCAAGAAGAGAGGAAGCCAAAGAGAAGCAGCAAGTGGTGGCCATCGCTCGCACCGCACACTCTCTCCGTCAGTTCGTTCCTTCATTCTCGCTCTCGCTTGGTTTCCCCCACACCCCTTGTCTATATATAAGCGCGCAGATCCATCTATCGATCATGAGCGGTCTGGAGATGGTCGTCGGCGCCAAGTGCTACGTGCCGGACGAGACGCACGTGTGGCTCGCGGCCGAAGTGGTGCGCGAGGAGAACTCGGGCGACGGCAAGGTGCGCAAGATCCACGCGCGCGTGGAGCTCCCGCCGAGCCCCGATGCGTCTGTGGAAGACGCGACCCCGGAGTTTGAAGAGCGCATCGTCGACATGAACGACAAGCAGACCAAGGCGTTGCTCGCGGTGCACCAGCTCGACTCGCTGCCGTACCAGAATGAAAACGTCGGCGAGTATGGCATTGAAGATATGATCACGCTCAACTACTTGCACGAAGCCGCGATCCTGTTCAACGTCAAGACGCGTTTCCTGCAGAAGCTCCCGTACACGTACACGGGCGATATTTGTATCGCGGTGAACCCGTACCAGTGGCTCCCAGATCTCTACGCGGACGAGCAGCACCTGCGCTACTTGAACCAGCCAAAGGAAGAACTCCCGCCGCACGTGTACGCGACGTCGGTCGCCTCGTACGACAACATGCGTCGCACGGAGCGCAACCAGTCGATCTTGGTGTCGGGTGAGTCTGGTGCCGGTAAGACCGAGACAACGAAGATCTTGATGAACCACTTGGCGACCATTGCCGGAGGTTTGAACAACTCGACCATCAAGAAGATTATCGAAGTGAACCCGCTGCTCGAGTCTTTTGGTAACGCAAAGACCGTGCGTAACGACAACAGTTCGCGCTTCGGCAAGTTCACGCAGCTGCAGTTTGACCGCGAGGGCACGCTGGTCGGCGCCAAGTGCCGCACGTACCTGCTGGAAAAGACGCGTGTGATCAACCACGAAGAACCGGAGCGAAACTACCACATCTTTTACCAGGTAAGGATTTGCCACCGTGTTGATTCTGAATATGGGTTGTGATGATGGATATTGATCACTGCCTTGTGTGTTTCTGCACCTACCTCCACAGATCTTGGAAGGTGACTCCGCCCAGGAACTGCTCTTGGACTCGTCGAAGACGTACGCGTACACGGGCAACAACAACGCGGTGAAGATCGAAGGCATGTCGGATGCCAAGCACTTTGAGAAGACGCGCGTTGCGCTGGAGCTTATTGGGCTCACGCCAAACGAGCAAAGGCCGCTTTTCGAGGTCTTGGCTGGTGTGCTGCAGCTCGGTGAAGTCTCTCTGCTGTCCAACCCAGCGAACGACGAAGAATCGTTGATCGCTGAGGGCGATGCCGGCGCGCTCGCGTGTGTGCAGCTTTTGGGCGTGACGTGGGAAGCGATTGAGAAGGCGCTCTGCTCGCGCACGATGCGTGCCGTGAACGACGTCTACAGCGTGCCGTTGCGCAAGGAGCAAGCTATGGACTGCCGTGACGCGCTTGCGAAGGCTATTTATTCCAACGTGTTCGACTGGCTCGTGTCGTCGATCAACCACTCGCTCTCTGACGACAGCAACATGTTCAACCACGTCGGTGTGCTCGATATTTTCGGTTTCGAGCACTTCAAGCACAACTCGTTTGAACAGTTCTGCATCAACTACGCCAACGAAAAGCTGCAGCAGAAGTTCACGCAAGATGTGTTCAAGACCGTGCAGATCGAGTACGAGGAAGAAGGCATCACGTGGAACCACATCGAGTACGCCGACAACCAGGATGTGCTGACTGTGATTGAGTCGAAGATGGGTATCATTTCGCTCTTGAACGAAGAGCTGATGCGTCCAAAGGGTAACGAGGAGTCATTCATGTCGAAGGTGGCGTCGCTGCACAAGGAAGACATGGCGCACGTCATTGAGTTCCCAAGAACTTCGCGCACGGAGTTTTTGATCAAGCACTACGCCGCGCCTGTCATGTACGACTCGGTCGGTTTCTTGGAGAAGCACAAGGACGCGCTGCTTCCAGATTTGTCGGAATTGATGCGTAGCTCGTCGAAGCCATTCATCTCGGCACTCTTTGAACCAAAGCCGGCGCCAAAGGTTGTTGCGACGGACCCGAATGCTCGCCGCAAGCGTGGTGGCGGTGGTGCGTTGACTCTGTCGACTGTCGGAACGCAGTTCAAGGAGAGTTTGGCGGAGTTGATGACCACGATTCAAGCCACGAAGGTGCACTATGTGCGATGCATCAAGCCGAACTCGATCAAGAGCTCCACGACGATGGACCAAGCGATGGTTGTCTCTCAGCTGCGATGCGCTGGTGTGATTGAAGCGATTCGTATTTCCCGCGCTGCGTACCCGAACCGTCTGCAGCACACGGAGATCCTGGACAAGTTCTGGCTGTTTGTTCCTCGCCAGGGAGAAACTGCGAGCGAAAAGTGCCAGTTGTTGATGGAGAAGCTCAAGTTGTCGACTCCAGAGCAGTACCAAATGGGTAAAACCCGCGTGTACTTCCAGCTCGGCGTGCTTGAAGAGCTCGAGGACCGTCGTAAGAAGTTCTTGGACGCCAAGGCGACGTACCTCCAGGGTGTGATGAAAACGTTCACCCAGAGAATCAAATACGTGCGACAGCTGGCTGCGATCATCAAGTTGCAGTCTGTTATTCGCTGCGTCATCGCCATGAGAAGATACAACACGTTCATGAATGGTCTCGTGAAGGCGCAAGCACGATGGAGAGGTATTGAAGGACGCAAGCACTACACGGAAGTGCGCAGCAACCACTACGCCGTGATCATCCAGCGATACGTGCGCGGATTCGTTTTGCGTCACCAGTACACGAAGGTGCGCGCGAGCATCATTCGCGTGCAAGCTATGGCACGCATGAAGATCCAGCGTCCAAAGTACCTCGCTGCTCTCCAGGAAGAGAAGCTGCAAGCCGATATGGTGTACCAGCTGAGCCAGCTCAAGGCTCGTCTTCAAGAAGAACAGGAGCGCAATGCCCGATTGCAAGAAGAGCGAAACAGCGTCGCGACCACGGTTGAGGTTGATGTGCAGGCTAGCCGCGCCGGTGCTGCCGCTGTGTCGAGCGTCGTGATTGCCGACGCTGGTGGTATGATTGAGAAGCTCCAGGAAGAGAACTCGAAGATCCGTACCAAGAACGAGGACTTGAAGAACACGGTGAAGCAGTTGAAGGCTGAGGTGGAGAAGTACAAGTCTGAAAAGGAGATGAGCCACGCTGGCCTGTACGTGAAGATCCGTCAGCTGGAAGACACTGTTCGCGAAAAGGAAAAGCGCGTTACTCAGTTGGAGGGTGACAACCAGAAGCTGACGGACCAAGTGCAGGATCTGATCGCGAACGGCCACGTGCAGTTCGAGAAGAAGACCAAGGAGAAGCGCTCGATTTTCCGCACGCTCGGCTCCAAGAAGGAGAAGAAGGAAGTCGTGTTGCTGGACTCGCTGACCGGCGACGACGACGTGAACGGATCGAAGACCTCGGACGTGCGCGCGTCGAATGTGCGCCACCTTCCAAAGCTGCTCCCAACCATGAACATGTCGAAGAAGTTCTGGGGCAAGTCCAAGGGCGAGAATGGTGCCGACGGCAACGACGAGCGCGATTCGAGCGGCAATGACTCGCAGAACGGCACGATGACGTCGAGCCACACCGGTGACTCGTTCGCGGGACCTCGCAACACGATCGTCAAGAGCATGGAAGTCGGTGTGACTGGTGCGATGACGAACCTGAAGGGCAAGATGGCGGCTGTGAAGACCATGTACGACACGAAGGCGTCGCGTGTGAAGCGTTCGGGGAGCAAGGGCGACGACTCGGAGCGACCGCAGCTTGCGGCGATCAACAAGGACCGACCAATCCGCGAGTCGTTCAACTTGGATGCGCTGCCAGAAGTGTCGCTGCCAGTCGGATGGGAAGCCAAGGTGTCTCGCTCCACTGGTCGCGTCTACTACGTGAACCGCAAGCTCGGCAAGTCTCAGTTTGAGCGTCCAACGCTCGCGTCGCTCAAGGCGCAGAAGCTGGCGCGTCAGAAATCCGTGAGCGGTCCAAATGGTGCGGCGGCCCAGCCTTAGAGATGAGAAGATGAAGAAGAACAAAATGTGCTCCACAAAAGAATTTCACCGAGACGAGAGCCAAAAGAAGGAAGGCGACATGACGAGGAGCTGCGTTTTATTTTTCCCGTGTGTGTGGTGTGTATAAACCTCCGCGCCGGCTTCCTCGCGCCTCGAGAAGCGCTCTCCTTCTTCCCCGTCCGCGATCATACGATGCGCGATCGCCACGAATATGAAGAAAGAAAGGAGAGCAATGCAAATCAGTCGACTGTGTGGTAATAGAACTTGATCATATAAAAACCAATCGTATCACATGCTCTCTTGTATGTTGTCGTTCAGTTCTTCTCATTGATTTACATCCATGCATCCCTCCATCCATCACTGCGATGATCGGTCGTCGTCCTTTGTTAAATATCTCCATCTTACACGCTTCTTTCTCTCTTTTCTTGACTAACCAGTCGGCTCCGCGACGAGTCTGCGACTCGACCGGCTCGAGCGCCGGAAGTTGCTCAAGTGCTCCTTGTGCGAGTCCGCGACGCTCTTCTTCTCGTCGCTCGGCTTGTAGTGGAGCACGTTGCCGGCCGAGTTGATGCGCGGAGGGCGGCCGCTGGCGCTGCCCGTGGACGACGAGAACGAAGAAGTAGAGGACGAAAGGGACTTGTTCGAGCCGGCGGAGCTGAGCACGGGGCCGGGGTTCGGGCTCGCTTCGTTCGCACTCACCTCGTCGATGTCGACGCTGCGCCTGTTGTCGTCACTGTTGTCGTCGCTGCTGTCGTCGTTCGCAGTGGACGCGGTGGAAGTCGACTTCTTCGCCGAGAGCGTGTTCTTGAAGCGCATCATGACCGAGCCGCGGCGCTTCACTGCGTTCGCTGTTGAGATGCCGCGCGCGCGCTCGTTGCTCGGCGCCGGCGTCAGTGGTGGTTCTTGGCCCAGCTTCCCTCCATGTCCGCCATTCCCGAGAATCGCGGACGACATGCGACGGAAGCGCGTCGACGACATGGACGTCTCGCTGGAGATCTGGTCCTCCATGCGGTCGACGTCGGTGCGCTGGCTGCTGAGCGCGCGGCGCATCGAGTGGCACTGCGCGCGCACGCTGCGCAGCTCCTCGTCGAGCGACTGGAGCTCCTCCGTGAGCTCCTGCACCATCTGCGCTCCCTCCGCAGCCGCGCGCTCGCGCGCCGTGTTGAGCGTCATGATCTCGCGCTGCAGTCGCGTGTTGCGCAGCACGAGCGTGTGGATCTCGTCGCGGAAGCGGTCGGTGTCGGCGCGGATCTCGGCGACCGTCGTCATATTCACCACGCTGCTTTCTTTCGCTTTGCGTTGCTTTGCTGCTATCCGCTAATGATCTGCTGGCGGAATTGGTAGTGTCGTCAGCTCAAGTCAGTTTTTCTGGGTCTAAAAATGGCGATTGTATGTCTAATCTGGTAGAATATGATGTAAAAATTGCAAGCAGATGGCAGATTGCGTTTTGAATCGCAGCTTTGTCTTGATTTAGTATGTGGAATGCTAGCCTGACTTGTGGCCGATCCGGTTCTTTCCCTCGTGAAATTGCGTAATCCGGTACTAAGCCGTTTTCTGTTTGCGTTCTGAATCTCTGGCAGTTTTACACCGGAAGTTTCTGCAAAGGAGAAACGGATAGCATGGTGAACATCCAGCCCATAATGCAACACGCATATCAACTCATTTCTCTTCAACCGAAGATCCCACGAGCTTTTACATCAACAACCACCGTTTTTCTCTCGCGCTCTCACACTATCGCGAATGGAAGGCAAGTTCTGAAGACCCTTGAAGCGTGGCTGGCTGCATTGGCGCTTCTGGTAAGTACTGGTAATGCCATCAGTGATTTCTGTGAAGGGAAAAAAAGCAAATGTGAAGAGCCTGGTGAAGTGAAATACAAGAGAGAGAAAAAGAGAGCACCCGAGCCCATGCTGCTCATGCTCGCGGTCTTGTGCGTGGCATAAATAATATTGGCGGCGCGGCATGGCAGCACGCTTTGTGCTGTTTGTTGCCCATATCAAGAATTAATGACCACATTGCTGTGTCAAAATTCAGCGAGTGTGACATTCAAATCGTGGCATCAGTTTGCTTTCATTTTCGACCAGAAACCGCACTTTTCGAAAGCGGCTTTATATTTGCTTCGCACTGGTAAGTTCGCACGCTTTTGGCAACAAACTCCATTTCTTCCAGCATCAAAAAGGAAAGCGAGCACGAAATGGAGGGCGAGCTGGACAGCCGCGTGCACTTCTCGGACGCGAGTGACCCGTGGAGCTCTTCACGCCACGTCGCCGTGCTGCAGTCGCTCGACGCCGTTGAGCAGGTACGAGCGGATCCGCGTATGTCTCTATGCACTGCATAGCTACACAACTGACGCTTTATCTCTCTCTCTCTCTCTCTCTTATCGCTAGAAACTCGTGGCGGCGCTGCGCACGGCCGCGGCGGCGATGACCCACGTCGCGCCGCGCATCTCGTCCGAGGAGAGTGCGAGCGCGGCGTTCAACAAGTCGTCGACCGAGTTCCTGCAGCTGATCAAGGAGATCCACACGGAGCTGGCGAGCCACATCCACTTGGTCTCGGACTACCGCACATACGGCCGCAGCACGTACGGCGCCGAGAAGGACTTTGCGCTCAGCCGCGAGAAAGTGACGATCGTCTCGGAGCAGCTGCAGTCGCTCTCCAAGTACCTTGAGGAGAACTTTGTGCCAGAGGAGAACTAACCCGAGTGTATCAGTAAGTAATACATGTATAAGCAGCAAGAGCGCTCTCTCTCTGTGAATGTGAATGTGTGAGCGTATACATCCAGGGTGCTGCTTAAGAAGGTGGAAACGATGGCGCCGGTGCGTCGCTAGAAGAGATGACGCTCCGGAATTGCGAGAAGTGGCGCTGCAGCGTCACGCGCATCTGGTGCTCGCAGCGCTGGTCCATGGCGTCGCAGTACAGGTCGCGCTCGTCACTCTCCGGGTCGTAGTGGGTCGGCACTTGCAGCTCCAGCACGAAGTCCCGCAAGGTCGCTTCGACCTCCATCTCCAGTTGGCTCAGCTCGCTGTCGACAATATCCAGATCCTCATTTTGATCTACTTCGTCGTGTTCTTCGTGCCGCTTAAGCTGCTGCTGCTGAGATGGAACCGGTTTCTTCCAGCCGTTCTGGGAGAACTGCAACGCCAGCAACCGCTTTTCGGTATGTCATATCCAAGTAGAACGAGTCGGGCGTGATGAGGTGGCGGAGGATCTGATGTTACACAGTTCACATGCGAAAACCATATCAAGCCATTGATTGGCTCAATGACAACAGAGCTGGGGTCGACCATACCTGGGCTCCGAAGATCTGCAGCGCTTTCTCGTCTTGGTGCTGGAGCATGAACATGATCGCCTCGTGCACCTGCTCCACGCTCTCCGGGTTCCCCACCATTTGCTCCAAGAGCGCATCGCGACACGAGTCCCACAGAGGCGACTCCATGTCCCTACAGCCTTCTCTCCCAGCGAGCGCACCGCGGATGATCGCGATCTCGCCTCCGCAGCGGCTGATCTCCTCCTTGTGCGCTCTTCCTCGCTGGGAGATGCGCAGGATGAGCTCGTTCACGAGCTGCCGGTTCGCGTCACTCACAACCCCCGTTTTGTCCTCCAGACTCAGCACTTTGATGAGCAGTGCGAGCCCGTCGACCTGCTGGAACTCGCGGTAGTACACGTGCGCGTTTGTCGCAGTTGTGAGGAAGATCTGGACGCACTCCAGCTGCTCCGTCAGCGCAAAGCACTTGCGATTCCCCGAGAGCGCCAAGGTTTTCGCCATCCACACGAGGATGCGCGCGAGAAAGAGCGAGACGTCGGGGCCGCACTCGCTCTCGAGCAGCTCACCGCCGCCACCGCTGAGCATGTGGTGTGTGGGTGCGAAGCGGTCGCGGAACCACTCGAGTAGCTTCTTGCGCTTGGACTTGGAGGCTTTTGGTTGGAGTGGGGATACACACGCAACGCGACAGGGTAGGTCGTGAGATATACATGTAAAAGTGAGGCCATGACTTGCATTGAACTAGTAGACTAACTAACCTTCATCCAATCGCGGAGCAATGAGGTCATAGATGCCAGGCAAATACGATCAAATTGCTAGTCAGGCGCGCTAGAGTCAGCAAATTGAGCGACCAAACAAACACTGCTGTGAGGTGACAAAGATAAACAAATTGGGTTCAAACCTATTGATTGTGTGACTCTTTGGCATTTAACACTCAAATCTTGGATCACGCACGCAAAGAAACACGAGCCATGCCTTACTGGGTTGTCTTCTTTGGCATGTAGACACCGCCTGCCCTAGACACCCACGCTTCCGGCTCGGGTCGGTAGGACGGATCCACTTCGCGTACCGGACTCGGGCTTCTGTCGTCAAACGCGTCGTGGGTCCACTGTTTCTTCGTGGGCGACTCCCGGCGGGTTCTTCTTCTCGGACGGCTTCTACTTCGGCTTCTGCTCGGATTGCGGCAACGCCTTCCTCGCTCGCGACTTCTCGAGCGGCTCCGACTTCGGCTCGAACTCCGGCGATACCCCCGCCTTCCGCCATCACGAGCGCGTTCATGGCGACTTTCATCAAGCTAATACATCAGACAACTCATCGTTTGTTAGACAGGGATGCCATATTACCCCTGCTGAACAAAACCCAAAAGCTCACTCACCTGAGGTCGAAACGGGTCTGGAGGCGGCGGCGTGCCGACCAATCGCCCGCGCGGCTCGCTCGGCGATCGCGATCGCGACGCCCGATCGCTATTCTTCCTCTTCTTGTGGCTCTTGCTCTTGTGCTTCCTCTTCTTGCTATCCTTCTCCTCTTTTCTCTTCTTCTTCCTGTCGCTCTTGTGTGAAACCTCCACTGGAATGTCGCGTCCAAACTCGTCCTTGCGCAGCACGACCTCCTTCACCTCCCTCCGCTCTTTCTTCTTCAGCGATGGCGGCGCGTTGGCAGATAGCGACGATGGCGATGCAGCTTCGTCCTTGAGTATTGTGGGTGAATAGTCGTTTGCCTCATTGTCGTGGTTCTTCGTGGTTGGGATCTGGTCGACTCGTTGTCCTGTGGGAGGCGTTGAGTCTGCCACATCCGCATCCACTTTCGCTTCGATGAGTTCGCCCCTACAGAGCCAATAGAAATTAGCAAAT
This sequence comes from Globisporangium sylvaticum, assembly GCA_023334975.1. Classification (NCBI taxonomy): domain Eukaryota; phylum Oomycota; class Peronosporomycetes; order Pythiales; family Pythiaceae; genus Globisporangium; species Globisporangium sylvaticum. Next base: position 64,601 of record JAADVK010000033.1, read on the forward strand.
GATACGACAGCAGACGTGAGTCACAAAGAGTTGTGCTTTGTCTCGTGTATCTACAGGTGCGCATGCACAGGAAAGCGAGAGAGGAAGCCTTACCGCCAGTTGCGCAGCCCCGCGGCTGCCATTTTCGTTTATGTTGTGTGCGAATGCTGTGGCTGGTTTCAATCGTGGTCAATCTTGGCAAAAAATGCAAAAATGATCCAATCGCAAACCCGGACGTTTATGTACATCGCACTTATAAGAAACACATACAAAATTGCACGAGAGCACAAGCACCAACAATAGTTTGTTTTCTGTTGCAATAATGTATCGAATGGGTTGTCGTTGACGTCCGCATACGTATGATGAGATCAGCGCCAGTGCCATCTTTGTGAAGACGCCGCAAAGCCACCTTGCGATCTCGAGACTTCTTCTCGCCATGAGCCAAGGTTTGATGCTTTGCGATCGAGCAAGCTGAATTTCATGCGCCTGTTACTTCCAGAGTCTCTGAAGTGGCAGAAACCTACAATAGGGGAAGCAGTAGAGAAATTATCGAGGTTTCGACCCATACACCCTGTCGAGACTTGAGTTTGGTAAAAGTGAAACACCCATTAAACACAGTAAATGTGATCCAAAAACACTGTGTATATTGTGGATCAAAAGCAACTTTGGATGTTTATTCTGATCAAAATATCCACGAGGGAGGGTGGATGGGTCAACACATCATTTCTTTCGAATGGAAGTGGCTAAAACACTCTGGATAAATGGGTATTGACCACCTGGGAAATCAACTTTGCAAGCATGAAAATTTAGCTTTCATGAGCTGCTAAATTGCTGCTATTCCAAGTAGTAGTTTTTTGAGAAGCAGAATTCACAATAAAGAGTAGGTTTTGTGTTTTGCTTGGAGACGCAGAAGCCTGCGTACCCAAGCTTGTGCACGGTCTGTCCAGAAAAGCAAGCGGCCACCGCTCTACTTTGTGTTCGAGTGTATGTCTCTGATCAGTTGATTCAGGTGCGAGTGATCAGGTGCTTGTGGCAGGTTCCACCGTGGGGATATTCTGAGGTTGGAATCGGTCATGCCTACTGCACTGAGGCAATTTGGTGATCCCAGAAAACTTTGTCGAACTTGCTCCTACCGGTCCAGTTGTCTTTATACTCTGTTTACAATATGAATGCGACATGTGGAGTCCGACATTCTTGACATCTTGTGCAAAAAGGTCGCGTTTGCATTTGTATTCGAAGGTGCTGCCGTCGTTGGTCAATTGAGAATGGGCACTTGCGTGCTCGATCCGACGGTGGAGATAGATTAAATGAATTAGTCGCATCCAACCACAACCGCCTCGACATCATTGGCACCACTGGCACCACCATGTGTTCACCACGTGTTGGACGTTGAGTGCGGCAAGCAGTTAACCATGTCATCTTCCACTGTACCTGCTCGCTCGACCTCCCACAACAGCCACAATAACAGTTGCTGCGGTATCCTTTGGCCTACATAACATACTTGTTAGTATATTATGCATTCGGGTTCGCCGCAGTGCCAATCACTCTTCGTGTTCCGGTGGCCAATTTGGTGCTTGGTGTGCCATCGCGTTTAACCCCGTACTGTACGTTGGGAGTTCCGAGAGAAGGGCGGACGAATCAGACAGAGGTACGCGCTCTTATCATCATGTTCGAAGCGGACAGCACAAGCTGCTAATGAATTTGTGTACGTTCAGTGCACCGAGGACTCCAAGGCGGTCAATCTGAGCGTCTGTGTGGAAGGAGCGAGGTTTGTAGTTCAGATCATTGAAAGCGCCAGGAGCCAGGATATCAACGATGCAACACACCAGAGGAGCTAAAGACGTCGGGGAACCGGCTCGTATCGGTAGTCCAGTATCCGCGAGCGAACTGGGACAAAACTGCATCAATAACCAAGTGGAGTCGCCAAGCAAGAGGGAGAGTTGGCTTGGTGACTGACATTTTAAACCTGAGAAAGGCCAAAAACCTGGATAACGTCGTTCCGTTGTGACGAGGCTGCTGTGATTTCTCCAGCTTTATTTTGCGCTCCTGCGCTTCTTTTCAGCCAATCATTGGTCTTAATTTCCTATCAGAGCTTCTGATTCGCTGAAATCGAACCGACTCGTCCGCCCTGGCTCAGCCATTTGGGATGGACTTTTGGATTGTTCTCACAATTCTCTCCACAATCCAACATCTCGCAGATCAGCCGCGAACAGCTACAGACTCATCCACGACGAGCTCTCTCTGCCTATTTCTCTCTCGCTCTGCCTTCCTTCCCTCTCTCCATGTCGCTGCTGCTGCCGTTCTCGGTCAGTTCCTAATCTACCGCCGTCGCCTCACGCCACCACGCATCGCTCCCGCTGCTTCTCCATCTCACACTTCACACGAGATGGCGCTGCCGGAAGCGCACGCTGAGCTCTTGCTGTCCTCCAGGCGACTCGAAACGGCCACCTCCTCGTCGGTGCCGTTCGCCAACTGGGACGCCAGCGTGGACGCGCTGCAGTACATCGGCGCGTTCGTGTTCGTGCTGCTGGCCGCGCACCCGCTCGCGCTCTTCTTCCCGCGCGTGCTGCGCCTGCCGCTCGTCACGGGCTACCTGATCATCGGCATCCTCGCCGGCCCCTTCGTGCTGGACGTGCTCTCCACCGAGCTCGTCAACATGCTCTCGTCCAGCATGAACGCCGTCGCGCTGTCGTTCATCTCATTCCAGGCCGGCCAAGAGATGTACCTGCCGGAGCTCAAGCCGCAGCTCAAGGGCATCATCCAGCTCATCCTCGTGCGCTACGTCGTCACCATGGTGCTCGTCACGGGCGTGCTCATGGCGGTCGCCGGTCCGTTCTTCTACAGCTCGCTGGCCGGCACGTGCCAGCTCGCGATCGCGCTCATGTTCGCCTCGAGCGCCGTGCTCGTCTCGCCGGGCACGATCATGGCGCTCAAGATCGAGCTCAACAGCGTCGGGCCGTTCACGAACCTGATGCTGGGCTCGACCATGGCCGCCGAGTTCGTCGTGCTCGTGTCGTTCTCCATCGCGCGCATCGTGTCGACCGTGCACTGCGCGAACATCCACCTGTCGACCGGCAACCTCATCTACACGGGCGGCATCGTGCTCTCGAACCTGGTCGTCGGCGCCATCGTGGCGCTGCTCACGATCGCGATCTTCTCGATCCCAGGTGGTCCGGACGACGACCACGCCGATCTGATCGTCGACGTCCAACCGATCAAGACCAAGCAAGAGCGCGGCGAAGTCGACTTGAACGCTCACGAACTGGACCCGGACAACGCGCCGCACCCGCACAATGCGTACGTTGAAGAAACAGAGGAGTCGATGGGGCCAAAGCAGACCCCCGCGTGGCTGAAAGTTGTCGGCTCGCTGTACACGAAAGGTTTCGTGTGGCTCTTCACGGGCTACGTGTTCTACATCAGCACGTCGTACATCGCTGGCCAGACGAGCGCGCATTTCGGCCACTCGTGGGAGATCAACTTTGAGCCGCTGCTGGTGCTGATCGTCGGCTCGTGCCTCGCGGGCCACTACGGCGCGATCCGCCACGACATGCACGTGATCCTGGACTTTGCGGCGCCGTACATCTTCCTGCCGTTCTTCGTGATGACTGGCGCGGCGCTCAAGCTCGACAAGGTGGTCGACATCTTCCCGATGATGAGCGTCTACGTCGTGCTGCGCTACATCTCGATCTTTATCGGCTGCTACATCGGCGGCCGCTTTGTGTGCAAGCTCCCGCCGCAGCAGTACAACAACCTGTGGCTCACCATGATGCCGCAGGCTGGCGTGGCCCTTGGTCTCGCGAACGAAGTCCGGGAGCTCTCGACCGACCCGTGGGCGGGCAATTGGGCCGCGACCATTGTCGCTGCGGTGATCGTGAACCAGATCATCGGCCCAGTCTGCTGCGCCGTGGGACTGCGTCGCGCAGGCGAGACCCACTCCGACCGCCTTCCTCCACCACCAGCTCCAGAGGACCAGGAGGCAGGGCGGCCAGGGCTGGGACCCCGCGGGGTCTCTGACCGGAGCCGGAGCACGAACTTTAGCCGACGAGACAGCAACATCGCCGGCAACGGGGACCCGCGCGCGCTTCTCCCGTTCTACCGCGTGCAGAACGCGGTCGTCATCGGCGAAGACGAGACGGCGTTCGAAGTCGCGCTCGAGCTGTCGCTCTATGGCGCGAACGTGAACGTCCCGCTGCTCGACGAAGAACAAGCCGCCAAGTGGCACAAGATCAATGAGACCATTCTCGCGCGCTCGGCGAACGGCGAGCTCATCTCGTACAAGAACAAGCTGCGCGAGCGCAAGACCGAGGTGGACCTGCACAATCTGGCGGTGCACACGGACGTCGTCATCTTCACTGGCGACCCGGCGCGCACGCTGGAGCGAGTGACCTCCATGCAGTCCGTGATGCTGCCGAATGACAACAAGCCCGGCGCTGGGCCGCGCATGATCGCCATTGTCCCGGACTGCGTCTACTGCAAGGAGCTCAAGGACCGCGGCGTGCTCATCATCCAGCCGTCGATCGCGATGGCCAACATCGCCACGCGCATGGCGCTGCTCGAGGACCACCTGGCCGAGCAGCTCTCGAACGAGATCAGCACGACGAGCAACTTCTCGACGGCCGCGTACTTTATGCGCCAGGACCAGGACCGCAGCTCGGTGCACTCGCTCTCCGAGATGCGCCTCAACGGACGCCGCCTGGCGCTCGGCCGCAGCGTCGTCAACCACCACTCGGTGCAGTACGACCGCCTGGCCGAGGCGCTCGCCGCGGAGAACCTGCCGCTGCCGCCACCTCCGTCGCGAGTGTCCGCGTACGGCACGTCGGCTGCCGGGTACGACCCGTTCGCGCGCCGCGACAGCAACATCTCGGCCTACGAGCACTTTGTGATCGACGACGATCCGGACGACGCGATGATGGACGACCGCGAGGTCTTTGATGGCCAGTACCTGGCCGCGGTCTCGCCGATGGGCGGCTTCACGGCCACGCCACGCCGCATGCTCTCGCGCTCGAACACGGCGCGCTCGTTCCGCCGCAGCGGTCGTCGGAGTCGCCGCTCGCGCTTGGACTCGATCGGGAGCAGCGCGGGCAGCTACCGCCAGGCGAGGCGCTCGGCCGCGATCGTGTAAGATGGGCGGCATCTGAGAGGTATTGCTGAAGCTGGGAGGCGGATGAGACTGAAGAGAAGAGAAACTATGAGTATGAGTATGAAGAAGAAGAAGACGAGTGCATCCGATAGACGAAGAAAGACATAGAAAGCAGAAGGAAGAAGAAGTCGAAACAGATTGAAAGCTGTAGGAAGAGTTTGGAAATTATAACCTTGAAATAATCGAGGAGTGTGGAGTTTGATGTCTACTCAGATGCGTCTTTTGAGGTTGCGCCTCTCATCAGCTGGGTTGGTTGGCACAGCCTGCCTGCTTGGGTCAAGCGCAAATATATTAGCGCAAACACTTGAATTAAGCGATGCGTTGCGAGGTGTTGTCGCCGATGGTGGTTGGTGGTGGTGAGAGCTTGAGAATGCGGACTCAGTTGATACTAGAAGCAGCAGCAGGTCCACGAACGCACGAGACCAACATGGCAACGTGCCAGAAGGGAAGAACCGAACGGGTCAAGAGATAGTTAATAAGGTTTGTTGGAATAAAGAGAGTGGAAATATGGTGGATGAACTAATAACTTCTCATATCACCCGCACGCACTCACGCTGCCTTGGAATAGCGACAGCGGACGTTCATCAAGGAGAGGCGGCCAGTCCAAAAGGACTTTTCGCGCTCGTCGACATCCCGAGTCAGTGCGTGG
>JAADVK010000034.1:0-70191 GCA_023334975.1 Globisporangium sylvaticum
CGGCGGCGGCGGTGGCCGTGGGGGCTTCGGCGGTGGCGGCGGCTTTGGTGGCGGCGGCAGCGGCGACCTCGGCTCGAACTTGGACTCGAACATCAAGTGGGATCTCTCGACGCTCCCAGTGTTTGAGAAGAACTTCTACTACGAGCACCCAGATGTGACCAAGCGCTCGCCACAGGAGTACGACGACTGGAAGCGCAAGCACGACATCAACGTCAACGGCAAGGGTGTGCCAAAGTGCGTCTACACGTTCGAAGAGGCGTCCTTTCCAGGTATGTTGTGTGATATGTCTAACTGCTGCTCTTTCTATTTGGATGTCAAAGTTGCTGACAAACTTCTTTGAATGTGTGTGTGATTGCTAGAATACGTGCTGGACGAAGTGATGCGTCTGGGTTTCAAGAGCCCAACGCCAATTCAGTGCCAGGGCTGGCCAATGGCTCTCTCTGGTCGTGATATGGTGGGCATTTCCGCGACCGGTTCCGGCAAGACGTTGGCGTTCTTGCTGCCAGCGATCGTGCACATCAACGCTCAGGTTTGTGTTTGAAGCCAAGGCGCATTCTGTGCGCTTTGCCTCTTTTCTTTGTTTTATGGTTTTGTCATTTTCGATTTCGAAAATCACGAAACTATCTGCTCGTCGCACGGGGCTTGGAGTCGAAACCACGAGAGAAGTGTCGAGGCGCTGCTTGATATGCTGTATCAACTACCGCTGCTGTGGTGTTGTGGTGTGTGGGAAACGAGTGCAACGGTGACTGGCGCATGATGCAACTTGGACAGCGGTGTCCAGACCGCGTTCTTGCCATTTGCTCAGTGGCTGCACACAGCCAGTTGGTGTCCGCCGTGTGGAGATGATTTTCTTTTCTTCGTCGAATCGCACCGAATCAGTTGCGATCCGTCCGTGGGTGAGTGATCCAACAGCATGTACACCCACGATCGAGAAACACTTGGCTCGCTTCGCATTTCGCTACCTGAAAAGGGACGTTGTGAAAACGGAAGAGCCAACGTGAACGGAAACGAAAGAATCTCCTCAGCGTTTGTCGGACAGCATCCAGCTCTCACACCAGCTTCTTCGTCCAGACGGGATCGATTTAGTCAATGAATTTGATCGTCGACGGATCGGAACGAAGCACGCAACTCAACTCAACTTCTCGGCGCTCCCGTGGTTGCTTTTCTTCTCTTCTGTGCGTGTCGATGGCCATCGCACGTTCGTACTGACATCTTTGCTTGTGTGTCTTTTTTGTGTCTCTTACAGCCGTACTTGCAGCCTGGCGACGGCCCGATCGTGCTCATCATCGCCCCAACGCGTGAGCTTGCGGTGCAGATCCAACAAGAAGCGAACAAGTTCGGTGCGAGTTCCAAGATCAAGAACACGTGCGTGTACGGTGGTGTGCCAAAGGGCGGTCAGATCGCTGACCTTCGTCGTGGTGTGGAGATTTGTATCTGGTACGTCGAATGCGCATTTTTTAGCCTCGGGTATGTGCGAATGTGTATGCTGACATTGTGTGTGGTTTTCTTTTGATGCGTCTGCAGTACTCCTGGTCGTATGATCGATATGCTGAGCATGGGCAAGACGAACCTTCGCCGCGTGACCTACTTGGTGCTGGATGAAGCCGATCGCATGCTCGATATGGGTTTCGAGCCTCAGCTCCGAAAGATCGTGAGCCAGATTCGTCCGGACCGTCAGACGTTGATGTGGTCCGCCACCTGGCCAAAGGAGATCGTCTCGCTGGCGCACGACTTCCTGACCGATTTCATTCAGGTCACCGTCGGTTCGTTGGACTTGACGGCGAACAAGAGCATCAAGCAGGTGGTCGAGGTCATGGACGATCACCAGAAGTACAGCGCGCTCATGGAGCACATGAAGGACATCTACGAAGGTGGTCGCATTATCATTTTCTGCGAGACCAAGCGTGGCGCCGACGAGCTCAGCCGCAACCTCCGCAACAGCAGATACGTGTGCAAGGCGATCCACGGCAACAAGTCCCAGGAAGAGCGTGATTGGGTGCTGAAGGAGTTCAAGGAAGGCAAGACGCAGGTGCTCGTCGCGACTGATGTTGCTTCGCGTGGTCTTGATATCAAGGACATCCGATACGTGGTCAACTTCGACATGCCAAAGAACATTGAAGACTACATTCACCGTATCGGTCGTACCGCTCGTGCTGGTACCAAGGGTAACGCGCTCTCGTTCTTCACGAGCGACAACGGTCGTCTCGCCGGTCCATTGGTGAAGATCCTCGAAGAAGCCGAGCAAGAAGTTCCTCGTGATCTCCGTGCTCTGGTCGGTCGTGGCGGCGGCGGCGGTGGTCGTGGCGGTCGCGGCGGCCGTGGTGGCTTCCAGCGCTGGTAATTATGCTCCTGACTTTTTCGGTTATGTGGTGGAGCCTTCGTGCGTCGTGATCAGCCAGCGAGCCATCCAGTGCCCACACCAAGAGAAGAAGACACGAGCTCCCCCCAAGTCTCAAGTCAACAAAAATATTATACACCCGCGTGGATTCGACGTGTGAGTGAGGATTTTCATGGTGCTCCTGCATCTTCGTTTCTTCTGCTTCGGACAATTGAATCAACCGCTTACCACTTTCTCTCCTTTAGAAACACAAAAGACAATCTGTTCATGAAATACAAAAAGGTGATTCTTCATCATTCATTCTACACATTGTTATCGTACGTTTACAAAGTCCATCACTATATCATCTACAGCGATGATGAACGGACCTCAGGGACAAGCTGGTCGAAGCGCTCGTAGTCGACGATCACGCGGTCGCGCTCCACGCAGGCAAAGTCTGCAAAGCGCATGTCGCACGTGAAGTCGTCCCAGAAGTACATCTTGCGCGCGTACACGTTCTCCGAGAACGTCGTGTCGAGGCCCGTGAGCAGCGCGATGACCGCGACGCGCGACTCGGAGAGGTCGTCGACCGACTGGAACTTGTAGAATGGAGAGCTCTTGTCGATGATGTGGATCAGCGTCACCGGCAGCTTAATCGATGGCCACTCGGCGGTCACGAGCGGCACGTCGTACATCTGGCGCAGCCCCGTCTTGCGATTCGTCAGGATCACGCCGATGCGGAAAAAGTTTTCGTGCACGTCGCCGCTGTGGCGCGTGTTGGCTGCGCGGAACACGAGGCAGCGGTGTCCGTAGATGCGGCAGATCGCGATCTTTCCCGAGAAGTGGATGTGCGCTCGCGGACGCGCAAACTTGGACCAGGCGATGCCCGTGATGATCGTGGTCGCAATGATCCCCAGCGACGACTCGACAAGCACCCAGAAGTTCATGTACAGCGACGACGGACTCGGCGCGATCGACCCGTAGCCGATCGTAGAGAACGTGTGCACGCTCATAAACACCGCGAGCTCAAACTTGGTCACCGTCACATCTGGGTACCAGTCCATGTCGTTCGATCGGAACCAGTACAGGAAGCCAAAGATGACGTTGATGCCCAGGAATGCAATCACAAAGATGAAGATGATGCGCGGCCACTTCACGTACAGCGCGCTGTGGTAAAAGCGCATGAAGTCGTAAGTCTTGGGGATGTTGAGCGGCGAGATCTTGAGAAAACGAGGCGTGTCTTCAACCTCAATCGACTTGACCGACTGTGCTCCGCGCGATTGTCTGGGCTCAAGCTCCTCGTAATCGCCCGCACCGTCTTCGAGATCGGAAATCGTGCTCGTCTCGTCTTCGTCAGCTACAACCTCTCCAGCGAGCTGGCTCTGGATCTGCCGCTTCTGTGGAATCGGGATGACGAACTCGCCAGTGTTGCTCGGGTCGTTAGCGCGTTCCAACGCTGCAGGACCAGAGCTCAGGCGCTGATACCGAGCTGGACGAGTCGTGGTTGCTGGGGCATGACCGCCATTTTGAATCCGTTGCGTGCCGACGGGGCGTTGCAGCAACGGCTCGAACAGCGGCTCCATGCCCAGACTGCACTTGCTTGGGACGCGTTTCATCACTCGTTCTGCAATGCCAGAGCCCTCGGAAGTCGATCGCTGACGTCGAAACACCTCGGGATCCTCTGCGCCAAGCTTATCAATCGGCTCGAGCCCTGCTGCCAGCTCATCTGCACTGCTGAGCTCGTCAATCGGCTCCAATGAGTCTCTCAGATTCGCTTTCTTCGTACTGGCGGCAGTACTGGCACTCTGGTGGCTGTGATGACTGCGTTGATGACACGCACCAGACGCAGTAGTCGCTGGGCGGAGATACTTGGCTTCGTCGATCGGCGCAGGCTCAATCGAGCTGAGCTTGGCAAAGTTCATAATCACTTCCATATTGCGCTCGTCAAAGTCCAGCAGCTCGGAGAAGCGGTACCCCCACTTGATATCGCACGCCGTGTACATGAACCGCTCGGCGACCGTGTCTTGCAGCGTCGAGTCGACTCCGGACATGGCGACTTCGAGAATCATGTCGGACTCGAGGATGTCCTGCTCGTTCATGCCGAAGAACGGACTTTCTTCGTCGATCACATGCACGACCGCGATGCCCATGCGGAACGTGATGAAGTTGTTCTGCAGGATCTTGAGATTGTACGACCGGAGTGACTTGTTATTGCTTGCCTGCGAGCTGTTTTTGCTGGTCGTATTCGTATTTGAGCTGTCCAAAGAATCCTTGAAGTCCGCCGACGGCGGTGCTGGTGGATGCCTCAGTTCGGATGATGGTTCGTTCGGTCCCGACTGGCTGTTGTACTCCACCCGCAGCAGGTTCAGCTTGAAGTTCGTCTCCATGATCACATCGTGCGTCACATCGCGCGACTGCGTGGCGTTCGCGACGCGCACCACAAGCGCCAGGTACTCCTTCCCGTAGGGCTGCACTACACAGACTTTGCTGAACGCGATCTTGGCGACCGGCTTGGCGAACTTTGCAAACACGAGACCCGTGATCGCCGACGTCACGAGCATCGACGCGAACGACTCGAACGAGATCACCACGTTGCTGCACGTGTGCTTTGGGAACACGATGCCAAAGCCGATGGTCGTGAACGTCTGGTAGCTCAAGTCGAACGCGTGCAGGAAATCGTCGGGCTCGCGACACCCGTAGCAGACGATCAGCGCGAAGAAGAAGATGTTGACCACGAACACGCCGAGCAGCACGGTGAAGAGCACGGGCCAGCGCAAATTGAGCAGCACGTAGAGGAAGTCCTTGTACTGCTTTCGCGGGTTCGCGATCGTGACGACGCGCGGAAAGAGCGAGTTGGATGGCAGGCGCACGAACTGCTGCCAGAATGAGAGCTCTTCGACGCGCGAACCGGCGTGGAAGATCGCGCTGTCGTCCGCCGGGTCGTTGTGCACGCTCACGCCGTGCCAGATGTGCACCCAGTCGCGCAGCGCCGCCGGCACTTTCTGCTCGGGCATCGTCGACGCCGAGCGCAGCTTGATGCGCTTCTTGCTCGCTGGCATCCTTTAAGCCTGGTACTGCAGTTGTCGGTCGGTCTTGAGCAAAGTGCTGCGCGGCTCTGCGATAGAATGGGATCTGAACATCCACAAAGAGAGAGTGAGAGACAGAGAGAAGGACACAGAGACACACAGAAGCCATCAGATACAAAATGCCACGAGGACCCATCTCTAGTCGCTCTTCATACCGTAGCACTCGCACTCGTTGCGGAAAATGCACAGAAGCAATCATCACAAGGCACACGGCACCTCATCATCATGAACCACCGCCCTTACCGCCAACTTGCAACCAATCGCAGCGCGCTGTTCGCTTCTGGTTGACAAACACCAAACACAGCAGCAGACGCGTCTTCTGAGCGCTGCTGACACTCGTCGGGACGGAGGCGCAAGTGCAGTAGTAGTGCAGTTGTCAGTGCCGAGTGCGCGCGCGTCCTAGAGTCGATCCGCTTGGCGTCAGCTCAGCTCAACTGTGGCACTTTTTCTTTGCGCTTGTTCTCATAAAAATTGAACGCAATGACAGAGGGTAACCAGCGTACCCCTTTCTCCCTGACGCTGCTTTAGCAGCCAAATTCAAAAAATAATTTTTAGCGAATTATCTCAACATCAATGTTTTCATCCAATGAAAGGGGAGTATCCGGATACAGTCTAAAGACCGATCACGACGATCCACATCCATCGCAGCTGATAAAAGTTTAGCATTCGAATGCTTGAATGCTCAAGGACACCGAAGCACTTGTTCTTCTGCAAGCTTTGTTGATGGGTTCCACAAATTCCCAACTATTAGACGGACAGGAACTATTGACTTAAAAGCTCAAGTGTGCTATATTAATGCTTAATGTGCCCTCCTCATTTGCCTTATGGACACATCCCTTATGTGACTGCCTTTGACTCTATTAGAGCGCTCAGCTGTCGGGTGCTTGGCAAATTGCAAAGTGAAACCGTCCATGCTCGACGACCCTCATCGCGCTGGTTGTGTTACCCCACGGTAGAGGGTCCACCTACCCCCTAATGGTGAGTGTACCCTCAATAGGCAACCGTCCTAATCCCAATACTCAATACTTTAATACAGTCACCACTTCTTTATTCCTTATGTAACAACTGTACACAACTCTCCCACTAAGTATTAAGTGTTAGCTTACTCCTTCAGGTTTCTGAGCCCCATCTTTAGCCTCAGCTTTTCGAATTGCTTAGTTGGAAGCGCCTTTGTTAGAATATCTGCAGACATCTCTTCAGTCTTTTAGTACTCAATCCTTAATCGTTCCTTATCCACGAGCTCTCTCGTATAGAGATAGCGAATCTCAATGTGTGTTGTTTGCATTGTGATTGCCAGGGTTCTTCACAACACTGATGGCGGACTTGCTGTCACACCACACTTGTACTGGATCCGATTGAGCAAACCCCGTCTCTGATAGTAAATGCCATAGCCATTCACTCTCTTTTGCTCTTTTGATTAATTGGTCAAGGATCTCCCGGAATCCATCCATTGGATCATCTTCGTTCACAATTTGAGTCCCATTTCCAGAAGTTTCTGGATCCAGATCATCCATGCAGACGCTTGCGTTGGGCTACTTGGCGTGCCAGAAGAACTTTCTTTCTCCTGCTCCAACTGACTCTCAGGTTGCTCAGTTGGGGTCTGGAAATACTCCATCTCTGGCTCCATTGATTCCTCCATAGAGATATCAACTGGATCGTCGGCGGTCCCATTACTGTTGTCAGGTGAGGTAGTTTCTGACCCGCCATGATGCGTTTCTTCTTCCCCTCTCTTCCTTCGTTTAGTAAGTACATCAGGCACTTTATGCCTAGGTGGAGAGAGACCAGCTCATACTTTGCGCCTTTCCCCAAAGGGACAGCACCCTCCCAGATCTCCTCCTTCTTCAGAGGGATCTTGATTACTCTATCGGTTGCGGTGCCCTTTTTCATCGCAATCTTTTCGAGCATTTCTTGACTTTCCCTTTCGTTGGGTCAGCCTTGATTGCTCTCTTGATTGCTTTCGCAATCATCTTAGACCTCTTTTGATCGGAAACAGTGCCGGCTCCCTTTGGCTGAGCGTCCACTGTATTAACCCGGCGAACAGCCTGCATGGGCTTGGCTTTCATATCAGACTTAAAAGTACCGTAGCCCCTGTCCCTCTTACGGATAGGACGGTTGGATTTGATGTGCGGAGCACCATTCTCGTTGCCCTTCCCAAAACAATAGAAACATTCGCCACCATTCATAGAAGTGTTAACCGGCTTATCTTCAGGTTTCTTCTTTTCCTTCGTGAGTTGTCCCATTGTTTTGGGTTTGCAACGTTCAGATGATTTACAGGCACTGATTTGCGCTGGGATAATTCGTTTTCAAAGGCCGCCTTAAGTTAACCTTCAAGTTGATCCCAAGTGAAATCACCATTCGTGAATCTGACAAAAGATGCCCATTGAATGCGCTCCTAATAGCATCGTCAGCACGAGCCTATCGGAAATGAGCGACTCGCCGATGTACGTCTCCGCTTGTCGGTTAATCGTGTTCCTCACCTCTCTGAGTTGACTGAGTGCACGGGACAGATCTGTGCGCTCCTTCCGTGTCAGATCCACAAACTCCGTAATCAGATCAACCATGTTTTGAGTGGAAGAGAGATCGTGCTCAATTTCCAGTTTCCTCCATGCAGTTGGGAGATAAACGTTATTCATTGAGCCTCCCATTGCACTCAGAGGGGTTGCGGGTAGGGATCGGTTAAGGGCATCAACACAGTAGTTCTTTTGATTCTCCCTCAGAGCAACCTCCCACTCTCGGTCCACCTGTTCCTGGCTGGTCGCCTCATCCCCCAACTGTGTCAGTTCGGGAGGAGCCGACTCAAGCCAGCTTTGATAGGTCCAACTAGAGGCAGGGTTTTGTTTCGAGAGACAGAACAACTTCACTTTGCTGCTCATACTGGCCAGATGGCCAATGAAACATTCTTTCCATTGCTGAAAAACCTCCTGTTTCCGGAGAAACGCTCAGGCAATCCGCCCATAGACCTCTTCACCGGAATTGCACTTGAAATATTAGACACACAGGAACAATTGACTTAAACGCTCAAGTGTGCTCATACTCTTTCAAAAATGAGATGTGATGGCCAACATTCTTGCTGATTATGTGTCAATACAAACATTCGGCTCGCAGACAACACAAAAACAAATTTGAAGTCAAATTCCCAAATGACCAGATACGATGACATTTTTGAGAACACTCTTCCATAATCCTCAAGCACAACCGCGTACACATCGCAACGTTTTGAGTAATAACCAGGTGTTTGCGAGTGGCATTTTCAGGTGTTTTGCGAGTGGCTTAGTATTTAAGCGCTAGCTCACCCCGCAAACTTAAGAATATCAAGGACAGAGCCAGTCTCGAAACATTTGCAGTCTGAGGAAAACCGGGCTGCAGACACGTAACCTCAGTGTCAGTCGTTGACGTTTGAGCCCAAGATGGCTTTTAACTATCGTCGCAGCAACTACAAAGAGATAATAAGTGATGTATTTGGAGATGAGTAAGCATTTCAGGAATGGTTGAGAAAAGGAGTTTCAAGGTTCGTCAGACTGAAGTATCCGCACACTATGATATACACTGGCGTGCTCACATTGGCGGTTGCTGATTGGACATGTTGACGTTCCAGGCTGGCGCATGTTATTATTAAATCAAGATGGAGATGATTTAAAGAGCGCTGGGACCAACAAGCGCGAGATTCAGTGGCGTATCTGTCGACAAACTAATATTCTGACAAACTGACATTCTGACAAACTGACTTTCTAGTGGACGAGACCTGTTCAAATGAACTAGGCGCTGAAGTAGAATGAACAGGAATTGTCGTGGGCCGCCAACAAAATCAATAGAGAGATTTCGCACCTCACCTATTCCCATTCCCATATGAGACTACGTTATACGAAATCGTGCTTATCAACCAAACCGTGATCGGCGTTTGGGGTATGCAATCGAAAGAGCATGATCTTAGCTAGCTCTTGAGCCGCTCAGGTCCTCGAAAAGCGAAAAACTAAAATGATGGGTGACGAGGTCCGGCCCACAGAGTCCAAATTCCTTTTTGTCAATCGTTTTCTTTTCAACATTGTGGCTCAATTTTTTTAGTAATTCAAATCTGTGCTCGAAATGGCCGCATTTGAACTTCTTGTTGGTCATTTGTTGATTTTTGGCAAGAAGTCCATGTGGTTAGTTTATTTTCGACAACTGGTTTCTGTCCATAATTGTGTCGTAAACAACGATTTTGATTGAAGTCCAAAATCTCAATAAGCAGGTTCTGATGACTGGTCAACTTGCATAACGAAGAACTGCATATACAAAGCCACACAATGAAGCTTTCCCTTCGTCAGAGCTGTCTGTCGAGGCTTGACGGGGGCTTCGAGCCCGCGGACGCGGACACACCGAAGTTCCAGACCCTTTCGTCCTCGTAGCTATCATCAATTTCACTCTCGGGCTTGAAGTCTGTGGCTTTGGAGCGACCGAGGCTGGCTTCGGCGCCATCTTCTTTGTCGCTTTGACTGGCATCTTTGCGACTGGCTCGTCGTTTTCTCTTTCGCCTCGTTGGTCGCGCGATCAATCTTGCCGCGCTGGGCTCTGCTCGGTCCCTTTTTCGCATCAGGTTCTATTTGCTGTTTTTGATTCTTCTCGACGCTCTGGGCGTTTATCTTCTTGGCGGCCACTTCTTCGACCGCAGTCGGTAGTCGGTATAGGCTGTCGTCTGCAAACACTTTGAGAACAAACGGGAACAAATTCTGACGGACGTGCACAAGCTTTTCTGCGTTCACGGCAGGAAAAAGCAAGTCTTTGACAGCTTCCAAGAGCCGCTGAGCTCGCTCTGCAGTTGCAGCGACACCGTCCGACGTCTTGCGCAAGCCAAATCTCGCTGGTACTGTGTCTGGAGATGTGCGACACTTTACCACGCCAGGTTCCTCACTCTGGACAGCTGGAACTTCTGTAGCCCCTTGATATTCTTGTAGAGCTCACTCACGACTGGTTTATGGTCGGAGAGCGGGGAATCCAATGACTCCATGTTCACACACTGCGAAGAAACAGCAGCGTCCTAAGTGGCCTCCACAATATGCCAAAACACCCAGCAACCCCTGCGCTTAACCTTTTTCGAATCTGATCGAAGCCTCAATTGCACGCGTTTTTCGTATGGCCCTTTATGAAGAACTTGTAGTTCATCTCCTTACACAAACTGACGTACGCTATGAGCACGAACATCTTCACGACGAAGTTGTTTTTATTCTGACCACCACAACTGTCAGCGATTAGGATTGCATCTGTGTCCTCCCTGGGCTCGAGATGGACCAGGAGCATCGACAGCACCTCATCGCTTTCTCTCTCTCCCCTCCCCCACTTTGCGCTCCGTGTACGCGTAGTTGTTCTGGTTCCCCGGTTGGGCGTCGTCGATGCCGAATACTGAGACTGCAATGAGTGAGGAAAAGTACCATGCAATGGGTATCGCCAGCTGGCGGCTGCGTGAGGATTTGCGAGTAGTCCACCGTCAGGACCAGATGCTTGTCGTCAGCGGCGCCGGTGTCTTTCACGTACTCTTCCCTGTTATCGTAAACACACGAGCGGGGTAAGTAGATGGAACGTAAAACGAAATCATATCTAAATGACATGACAATAGGAATGGTTTAGTTCGCTCAACTTAGATTCGCTGCTCTGGTTGTATGCGTTTCACACCTTCCAAGGTCTTTAGTTCTCGTCGTGCTTGGTCGCGCCGACATCAGGTTCTTGAAGATCACACACTTGCCGCACACTTTCGAAAGTGGTGACTTGATCACGATATTTGGGCAGTGGCGCTGGAGAAGCTTCCTGAAAGTGTTGAGAGTCGGTCGCTGGCTGTCGGGCGGCAAGTCCTCGGCAGCCTGGAAGAGCCACTCCCACATGTACGAAGCTGGCACTGAACAGAACACGAAAGCGCACACCTGCCCTAGCAAAGGCGGGAAGTAGATGAAGCACTTGCGGCCGCCCTTGCCGCGTCGGCGTTTAATCGTGTCTGCTCCCAACAGCACCGCAAGCGCGGCCATCAGGCTAACTTGCTTCTCCTCTCAAGTCATCTTCTGTAGACTACCGACCGTCATGTTCACGGTGACTTCCATGCCTTGAAGGTAGTCTTCTCGTAACAGTTGATGCTGCGAATGTCAGCAACGGTGGCGGACAAGTCGTCGCGGACGCGGCCGCGTGCTCGGCTGCTGGCAGAGCTGGCAGGCGTGGCCTCGACGTCGCACTCTGCGTCGTCACTGGAGCCATTTTCTTTGTCATCTGGGACTCCAGGATCATACCCAACCTCCTTCTCTGACGAGTCGCTCATTCCCTCCGTTGAGGGCTCGTAGTCGGAGTCGCTGTTGTTGCCATCGCTGTTGTCTCTGCTTCCCCGCATCATCACCACCATGTTGGCTCGAAAATACTCTTGACAAAAACTATATCGCGTTTGTCTCGACTGTTCAGTAACGTTCGAATTTGAGTAGCTCATCTTCAACGGTTCTTTTCTCGAAATCAGCAAATGGTGGATAAGCATGATTTTCCAAAATGTTGTCTCATATAAGTTTCGCATAAATTTGACAAGATTTAGTAAAGCGTAAGAAAGAACACCAAACATTTTAGACGCAAATATTGGAATGACAAATGCCAATGTTAAAGCTGCGTTCTCCAAAAGCTGGTCAAACCAGACCAAACACGATCGCCCCCAGAAAGAAATGTAACAGTTTAGCTCATCGAACTGTTTACAATTGCAAAACGATGTTCAAAACACTAATGCTGAAGAGCGAGCTATTTGAGAAGTTTGGCACCGTATTTGAAGATCCCCGAAAAAGGGTGTTCTTCAGATATGACAGCTGTGTGGGGAGTGCATACGTTTATAGAACCAACGTACATTATAGATGGAGAAACCTGAACCTGTCCATCGTAAAATTCAACCAAATGTGTTTCTATGACTAGACTTTGCAGTAACTTGTATTCCCGGTTGCAATCATAACATCTTACGCATTGCCCTAATTTAACACCACCTGCCAATTACTCAGTTCTGACCTCTGCACAACGTTTAGAACATTCATTTTGCCCCTACGACATTCTAATGTCATTTGTTTTGGTCAATGCGATTGACATGTAGTTGAATTGCTAAAGACTTCACTTCACTGCAAATGGGTTTTGCCGCACTCGAGCCCACAGCCTGAAGTGCTGCAACTTGATTAGGTATCGACAACGTTAAAAACCGCAGCACCGTTCGATTAATCGTGAGAGAGAACGAGGGGGCTTATGGCCCGCTCGTTAATCCTACCGGCGTCAGGTTTCGGCCACAGGTGGCGAAAGGAACGGAAACACTCGGCAATGGCTGTGGTGTTGAAGTGACATTGCGCGCTCGCTCGGCTATCTCGCTCCAGGGGAGCAGAACATCTACTCTGTTGACCATGGCTCTGCTTCCAGGTCCGTGGTGCTATTGACGACTGTCAAGTTCTTTATTACCGAAGTACGCAATTCGCGAAAAGAGCAATCACCATCAGCATTTACACATGAGGATGTCAGAGTATCCACGTGTCAAAATCGACTATTAATGTCAAAAGCATGTCAGCAAAGCTTTAGAGGATGCTGCCAAACCGATCCCAACCCTTTTTGGTTTCGAGCTGCAGGTTATCAGTTTGTACTTTCTTTCGCGGGACCACCAGGCAACATTCCACCCATGCAGTCTCGCCAGTCAGCCCCGCAAGACCAGCTGCCTCAACTTGGTGGTGGAATCAATAAGAGTGGCGCGGAGGGATTCCGCGAGATTGTTATCATGTCACTACAGAACTGCCGCTGGAAAATGTCAAGGCTGGGTCGAGCCTCTTTCGCGACACACATAGCGATTGCTGCACCAATGACACTAGCCTTGTGATTAGTGCCGTCAGCGGAAGTAGGTACAGGTAAGATACCGCTCGTTGCTTGTGATGTTTTTTGTAGTTTGAAAGTTCGTCAGATTGATTAACTGTTGTGCATTTAACGCATCTGAATGTGTGAGTAAGCGCAGTAAAGTTTTGTTTGATCGGCGCTTATAGTTAGTGCGATCAGTTACTTTGGTAATCACGATTAACTTTCCTCGCACAATGCAACAAGCGAAGGTAAAACCGCCGAAACTACGCAGTTAAAACTAAATATACTCCTCGATACACATCACATAGATGTAGCACCTGGCTTCAACACCCATTCAAATTCATTTCAGCTCGCTTCTCGTCGGGAAAAATATTGTCCTTCAATTATCATGCTAGTAGCATACCCACCTTTGACAAACCAAGTATGACCTGGAATCATTC
The DNA here is from genome assembly GCA_023334975.1 of Globisporangium sylvaticum. NCBI lineage: Eukaryota > Oomycota > Peronosporomycetes > Pythiales > Pythiaceae > Globisporangium > Globisporangium sylvaticum. The sequence goes on from JAADVK010000034.1 coordinate 13,656, forward strand.
CATTTGATAATCCTCGTCCAAACTCGGTATTCCGCCTCTGTGTTTTCTGTGCTCACGTCACCCTGCAGAAGTTGGCATTCAGTTGCGCTGAGCGGTTCGGCGAGACAGTAAGACATTCTTTCATTGGCGCTTTAGTTGCTCAGTTGGGTTTGGATGACCAATTGATTCATCCTTTTAGAGTGCAACTGGATCCTCGGCCGTCTCGTTAATGTTGTCAGATGCATGGTTTCTGACCTGAGAGAGCCCGTTAAGTCTAATATATATTTTCATACAGTACATCCGCTCATTGTCTGGGTTCGAAGAGACCAAATCGACAGGCCGCCAGCAAACCAAACAAGCCGGCAACAGCGCCTGAAGCCGTCCCCTGGAGCAAGTCGTTCAAGGAGAATCGGGCTTGTATGAACCGCCAGTGCGAGGAGATCAGCTGCGCGCTTGTCTCAATTCATGTGTGTATGTATCATATTGCCAACATCCAGATCCTCAAAGCCTTACTTCGTGCGAAGGAGTGAGGTGTATATTGCAGACCGAAAGCACTTGAAGTCCAAAAGATGCAAAGACAAGGGCAGGCAGAGTGCGGTAGAACTACAACAGAAGAATGAAGCGCTACAAGAAGAAGGAAGCCAGTGCAAGAGTATGCATCATAAGTTCTGCATTTTAGATGTGAGGAATGTGATGTACGGCTTGTTCAATTGGAGGGAGCACGCACCCCGATAACATCGGAAGCGTTGCCAACTCCCACTGCACGCAACTCGTTCGGCCGTATTGACGAGAGTTTCGATATTCGTCCCCCCACTCGACGGAGTTTAGCAGTACACGAAATCCAGGGGTTGGTACTGTTCTTCTGAGAGCAGAGCGAATCAAGAGCGCATGCGAACAAGCAGGAGGCGCTGGAAAAGTCTACCCGCACGCTACTCACGATGTGCTCAATAATTGCGATGCATGTAGCTCTGTGATCGCAGCGCATGAATGTTTCTCGCATCTGCAAAATACACAGCATGCGATACAAGTAATATTTGGATCCTCACAAGTGCGGAGCTGAAAAGTCGGTGTCCAAACGATGCTGGCTGCCGGGTTTTAGTAGTCGACTCTCAGTGCATGGTATTCATAATGCATTCTTACAATGCAAGTACTCTGTTTCGATGGTTCAGAAATTCGCTGGGTCGCCTAAGAGTTCTGCCGGCCACGGTTGAGAGCACCATGAAATACAACAAGGGCCGACGCCCAACCGTCAGTCTAGCAAACGAGCTCTTCCTACTTAAGTTCCGGGACACGATCGATGAGATCGCGAAGTGTCCGTTCCCCACCCCCGTTGCTACATTCATCACTGCCTTCGACGTCTCGACCGCCTCCACCGGCAAGAGTCACAGAAATTCTGCACTTTCCCGAGCAGTATGACTCTCCAGCGCACGTTGACACTGTGGTGACGCTATTCGACTCGGCTCGTACGTCGCACACAACGAACCAACATGTGCTCAACCACAGCGCCTTGTGGAGCGTGTTTGTAGGCGAAGCGCAGTGATTGCGCCTGCACAGCGCGCAGACTGCCATGCGAGTCGTCCTTGATTATTCGCAACTGCGGTGCTCAAAGAACGAGGTGACGAAGATGCTGAAGGCCGGTCGGTATCCAGGTGCTCGTTTCCCACGGCAAGACCTACATGATGTATTTTATATACACCATTTTTACGGCTCTGTAGGTGCTCACGGGTCGTTTAACATGTCTCGACATGTATGTGTCTCAAAAGAGCATTTAGTGATTGATTAGGATGCTTATAAGATGTGCGCAAGCATCGAGAGGGACTTCGGCACCGTGTGGGCGCCTCGGGTGTTCCAACAGTCACCACCAATCTACTCGCGGATATCCGACAATGGAGGCGAAAGCAGCCAGCCCAACATCGCTCAACTTGTCGCACTTGCAACCCGCCACCGATTTTGCTCTACTCGCAGCCGATTATGTGCAACGCGCTCGCGCCACCTTGACCTTGCATTTGGCCACCGAACAAGCCACCACTTGGGTTGTGGAGTTGGTTGTAATTTGCAGTGTCTAACAGTTGATCGGTCACACTGCATTTTGAGTTGCTGAAACACTTCATTGAGTTCAAAAATTTGAGGGAGATTGGTCTTTTTCTACCTCGTTGTTCTGTTGTTGGGATGCTGGCCCAATCACTTTATTGGCGACTAGCGATCCGCCATTCGAACCATCACTAAATAGCTTCACTTCATCTCCACGAATAAAATTACCTCAGCTTCAGCCATACTTTGTCAACTCTAATCCAACCATACTGTAAGGATCAACTAGGATAAGGCAACGACCTTGCTTTGCCAAAAAATATTTAACCGCACGAAATAGTTTTGGATGTTGCAGATTTGCGTAGACCATTGTACTTGGACAACAAAGTTCGAGCAAACGCGAACCTGGGGACAAGGAAGCGTGAATACGCCGATGTTAATTATATAGAACACGAATGGTAGGGTCTTGTGGATGTGCCATATATATTGCGCTTATCCACAATTAGATTAAGCACACAGGCGAGCATGAAAGCGATTTGGAAGATTTTAAAGGTTGTTCGCAGTCTCTACATGGGACGCGATCTCCTTGTTGGCAATAGACTCGAGGATCATACCAAGGAAGATCGCTAGAATCGCCTACATTCCAAGAAATACTGCATCAGTGTGCTTAATTCTCCAACAGACTGGCAAATCATGGCATTTAATCAAGCGCGTTCAAGAGTGTCCAGCCAAGAGCTACTAGAATAAAAACAAAAGTCTTAAATGTTCCGAAAAAGCTGAACAAGCTGATCCACAAATCTTCGTTGGCGCGAGTTTCCGACACGAAAGGATTCTCTGTCTGCGGTCCAGCTGTAAATCAAATACAAGATCCGCCGTGTTGTGTAGGTTACATCAAGAAGCGGAGGAAGCCACATATTCTTCAGGTGTACAAGCAAGACCCCCTGCTCATTTGAAACCGTGATTTCCAAGTCCCAGGATTGAGTACTATGAGCGTCACAGTTAAGAACTTGGCCCATTGCAGTGACGAATACACCGTGGTGGTGAAAATTCGCCGACAAGAAGTGGTGTCATTGACTACATGGCATCAAGCTGTGAACGCAAACATGCTAATCTGAGCTTGCCTCTCTCATCCACCAAATTCAAGGGTCAATTGGAATCAAAATCCATCTTCGCCCTGCGTGCCAACTAATCGACCCTTTCATTAATCGTCGCTACGGGTGTTTCGAGAAGGGTTGGTTACCAAAGGCTCGAGTCGTTTCTCCACGTTCAGTCAAAGCAATCCCGACTCATATACTGCCCTGGACGTTCCGTGATGACAAGTTTTACCGCGCCTTTCTGACAAATCCGCATTGGAGCCGACTATCGATCACTCCCAGTATATCTACTGTACGGACGCAGCGTATACGAAGGATAAGCTGCACGAGAGCATTGTGATTTATCCTGCTGACTCGCGGCGGAAACAATTAAAAAATCGTCCTTGCTGACGCGTTGTGTCCTAGCGAAGACAACTCAACAACAACTAGTTCATTAACAAGTGCAAGACCGACGGCATCAAGTTTGAAGTGTTGCCCCTCTTTTGCGACCGCAGAGTCAGACACCTCGATTCTGATATGCTGGTGGTCCACCTTACGCGGCATATTGTGACGAACTTGAAGGGTGGAATTAAATCAAGAATTTCACCCTCTGTTGAAGGCATGATGTCAAACACAAGACAGTCTAACAATCAGTGAGTACGAAAGCGAGATGGGGATTTTGAAGAGTTTTCATAAGGAGGCGGGCGTGGCAGCGCATCGTAGGCATCAACCCTTTTTCATGGTGTGTTTACCATAACGTTGCTATGCGATCGCTGCGCGGTGGCGAACTAAAACACTATGTCGATTCTGAAAACAGCTCGGCAGGAAAGACTTGATTCTTACCTTCAATGAGGTTTCTCTCGCGTTACATCAATAAGATGATCGACTGGGGACAGAGTTAATTGAAGTAGATCACAGAAGGAGGAACCTTCACTCCTTATACGATGAGCTTCTATAATGTAGAGCTCGCTGTCATTCGGTATCACGTTGCTCAGCGCATGACCTCAAGTGAAGCCAATGGACTCGAGAAAGGTGCAATACAAGCAACGAGCTGACCTTGTTCAGAAGAGATGCAGGTGCTGCTACACTGATCTGCACCGAACGCAGTGTCGACGCATCATGGCCGCCCTAGTTCACTTCGATCAACTTCACAAAGTGTTCACTGCCACGACGATTGCAATCAAGCCTTGTCGTACGCGCAGATTTACTCGGAAGAATACCCGATTCAGAGTCTAATCGAGCAAGATCTCGACAACATCGACACATCTCCTCCTGAGAGAGCTGTATTGCTAGTAAGGACCAGGTTGATCCTTTTTGTCATTTTCCCCCTGCCACACGCCAGTAAAAAACAAGGTTGCGGCTGCGAACAGCAAGTCTCCTTTTTACAATTCCATTTGTCCATAGTGAAATTTACGGTCCTGCGACTGATCACCATTTTGCGAGTCTGGGGTGGTGGTCTCGATGCTTGCTGCGCGAAAACAAAATTCCTAGATTTCGCATTAGTTTTGGTGGCTCCACTTACTGTGAAAAGTGCCACTCCTGACTGATTTTGTATCGCTCAGAAAAAACATTGCAATCTACTTGGATTTTGTATGAAAGAGTGTGTGTGTGTTTTTGGGCCCAGAACTGAGGGTCCAAAAACACACACTCCCTTCATGCAAAATCCAAGTACAAGGTTGTGTTTTATTTGGACCGCAGGGTACCTGGTTTTTTGGCTATTTGAAATTCGCCAGAACTGGAGCACAGATTAGTGTCATTGCCGAAACTGGTGCAGAGGGTGCTTTTTTAACTGTACTTTCTGCCAGAGTAATAATATTTGCCAAAACTAGGTGTATTTTGCATATATTTCACTTTTTGGCAGGCGGGTTAAGATCGTATACCCAAATAGTCATTTTCTGAACTGGAAAATGGCAAGTCACACAATGCAATTTTGAGAGTTGATCGATCATGGCGAAGAAGGCGATCCGAGGCGTGCTGATCGACCTGAGCGGTGCGTCTGACGCCCGCAGATGCAGCTGAGCGGCCGGCTGGCTGGCTGAGCAGACGCGGCCACCCAAGCGCACCACTGACCCTGCGCGTCTGTATGTGTATCCTTCGCTTCGTGACAGGCACGCTGCACATTGAAGACGTCGCGATCCCCGGCAGCATCGCGGCTCTGACAAAGCTGCTGGAACAGCGCGACATTGGCGTCCGCTTTGGTGCGTGTTGCGCTCTTTTATATTGCAGTGCTGATGCCTGTGTCGTGTGTGTGCTGCATCCAGACGGTTGCTTGTGGCTGCCTGTTCAATGTTGAATCCTATTGATATGTGTGCTTGTGCGTGTAGTGACCAACACGACCAAGAAGTCTGGGAAAGACTTGGTGCGTGCTCAATGCATCAAACAGCAAGATAGATATGTAAGCGTCTAATTGGCTATTCTAACGTACGATCTGGTGTACGTGTGCTCTTCATGTTACTGTGCGTCTTCACAGATGAACGAGCTGCATGGCATCGGCTTCACCGCGATCCGCGCAGACCACGTGCTCACGACCGGCGGCATCGCGCGCGCGCTGCTCGAGCGCGAGAAGCTGCGTCCGCTGCTCATGCTGCACGAGTCGCTGTTGGCCGAGTTTGAGGGCGTCGACTGCGAGAACCCGAACGCGGTCGTGATCGGTCTTGCGCCGGAGCACTTCAACTACGACACGGTGCGTAAATGTGTTCTTTTAGGTGGTGTGCATAGTGTCAAATGCCTTCTTATAATGAGCCTTCCGGTCTTAATGTTACTCTCTCTCTCTATGTGTGTACGTGGCGGTCGTAGATGAACGCGGCGTTCCAGATCCTGATGAACGGCGGCTCGCTCATCGCGCTGAACAAGGCGCAGTCGTTCGCGTCGAAAGCGGGACTCAGCATCGGCCCTGGCGCGTTCGTGAGCGCGCTCGAGTACGCGGCAAACGCGCAGTGCACGGTCATCGGGTACGAGAGCGTCTCTCTATAATTGTTGGCATGCATGCGGCCATCATGTGCTATGAGTCCTCGTGTGATTAACCAGTGTGTATGTTCTAAACTGACCAAATGCAGCAAACCAAGCCCCGACTTTTTCCACCAAGCGCTCAAGGACATGTGCGTACCTGCCGTGCAACTCACAGATGTATTGTATTCTACGCACGAATAGGGCTCATCAGTGTACTAATAACATGTCCGCAATGGTGTGCTTTGTAGGAACGTGGCTCCTGAACACGCCGTGATGATCGGCGACGACATCCGCCAGGACGTGGGCGGCGCCATGGCCATCGGCATGCGCGCCGCGCTCGTGCAAACGGGCAGATACCGCGCAGGGGACGAGCAGGCGGCAGGTGCGTTGCAGTCTGTGATGCGCTGTGTCTCCCTCCTTTTCTCATGAAGATCTTCCTGTGTAACAAGCGATCTTCTTCTCTATGTCTCTCGATCTCCACCCATGTCGGTACGGTAAATGTGCTGGTTCTACAACAAATCATGTGCGGTACTTGCGCTTGTGTTTGGTTTGTGCTTGTGCAGCGCCTTCGCCGTCGTTCGTTGCGCGAGATTTCGCGGACGCGGTCGAGTGGCTGCTGCGGCAGAACGAAGACGCCGAAGCCTGAAGAATTCCGATAGTGTATGGAGGACAAGTCACAAAGAGCAAGAAAAAAGAACAATGGTGGCAAATAGAGAGACAGAGCGATGGACGTTCCGTTATCACCAGACAGACAGCCAGACACTCCCGACAAGTCTGCGATCTTTGTGTGGTCTCCATCATTTGTGTGGTCGGGAGTTGCTTCTGTTGATATACTTTTCGTTTTCTGGTTCAATTGTGTACATCGTCATGGGCCATTTTCTGCTAACTGACGGAATGCTCCGCGAAGGTGCAGAGGACGCTGGAACGTGTGCAGTGTGCTTATTCGGTTGTGTACACAATTCGCCTCAATTGAAATAGAGCGTGCGAGTCAGTGCGAAAGAAATTAAGTTTGCGAAACGCAAGGAAAACCGCGTCGACTTGCTCGTCACAAGTGTGTGTGCACACGCATGATAACGCATCAATCATCACTTTGCTTGTTGTGCGCAAGTTTGAGCACGAGCGAACAAGTTCGCAAGCAACAAGGAGCAAAGCAGCAACAAAGGCTCCGCGAGAGTTTACGTGAAGCGTGTCTTTACGGCGGTGTTGCGATCTTCTTTGCCTATCCCACAAGGAGAACAAGTTCTGTAACGGCCGGCCGCTTCGCGAAAGCGAACAGAGTGACCAAGTGAAAGAATATGCGCAACGACGGGCAAGCTTGCAGGTCGGGTGTGCACGACGCACAACAGATAGTTGATGCTGGACGAACGATTGAAACGCCATCATCGAGGTCGAACAAGTTGTGGAAAATGTAGTCGCAGCAACACTTTCCCCATCGATCGACTTGTTTAACGCCACCGGGACACACACACAAGGTGTGTGGACACTTTGCAAACTTGCTGCCATCGGCGGTGAAGAAACAAGCCAAAGTGGGTACATTTTTCAAAGATTAAGATTGAACAGCTGGCAGCTTCTGCTCCGCCTGGCTGACGAGGTGGCTTCACACAAAACGACGCGGGTCAGGCAGCAGATTGATTGACTCATCATGCGCACAAGTGTCTTGCCCCTTGTGACCCTTGAAACCGCACTTCCGCACCAATAGCAAAAACGAGCTTGCGAGCCTGCTTGTTTTTCGACTTTACTTGTCAGCAAGCAAGTCGTGCGCGCCACCTTGCAGAAGAAACAACAAGTGGGGCCTGCTCAACAATCAAAGTTGGCGGAAACAACCTTGTTGCAACTTGTTGTTGTTTCCGCTAATGGAGCCGGAGGACGGAGCAATGCTTGCTCGCATATGACGAATGACGAGCGATTGACGGGACCAGGTTTGCAACATGAGCGTGTGCTCACGCTGTATCCAATCATGTATCCATGTTGACGCATGGGGTGAGTTCAAGGATTGGGCTGGTCGTGTTTGTTGCACATTTCATGAAGCTGTTTAAAAGTATGTTCGTGGGGGCGTGTCCCTTTTGTTGGCCGCCCACTTGCTGGCATTGCAACACTTGATGTTTGCGTGGGGTTGTCGGGCTTGAATGTGGCTTTGATCACCCATTGAGCGCAAGTCTTGCGGATTGCACAACTGACTACAGCATGCTGCTGACACGGGCAACAATCAACTCGAGAATCAGCTGCTGGGGTAGCAATTAAATAGTATTTCAAGGAGAATTCACTCGCTCGCTCGCTTGCATGGTCCAAGCGGATTTACTTGCTTTGTGAGCCGTGACGGCACAAGCGCGACGTGCGGACGGTAGCGTGCGTTCCGTACGACCTGATGCCCACCCACGCACTCTCCCTGGCGGCGTTGTACTTGAATCCAGTATGCCCAAAACCAAAAAGATCGAAAGAACAAAAAGACAGAAAAGCCGCAAGAAAGCCGCTTTTGTCAAAAGAGAAACGGCCGACCGAGCCAATCCAAGCACTTCCGCGCCATTTCCGCTATCCACAGAAGGAAACGGCAACAAACAAGAAAACAAGCGAAAGCAGATTTGCTTGCACACACAAAGTGAGGCAGATCGCTCCGTGCTTGCTTGCTTTTGTGTGCCAGTTGTGCGGGTCGCTTGCTTTAGCGAAAACACACGAGATCCAACTCTCTCACTCTCTCACTCCTGTCCGCTGCTGCCTGGGGTCCCACGACTCACTCGTTCAATCCATTGCGTCACCCAACAAACAAACAACCAGCAAGCCCATCAAAAACAAACGAACCGAGCAAGCAGAGCGAGCCAAAAAGCCAACCAACTGTCTCGCCCGCAGGTCGCTTGCTTTGAATTTGCCACGACCAGAACTTGAGTGCAGTGCAAGCGCGGCACAACAAAAACCAAACCAAACGACACCACTAGTTGCGGCAGTGTATGTGTGTATGTGTGTGTGCGGCGCCATATCTTTGTGCTCGCCCAGGTGGTCAAACAAGACAAACAAGCAAAACAAAGCAGCTGCGGATCTTGTTTCAGCGCGCGCCGGCTCGTCCGCTCATTGTGCAAAGTTCAACCACCAACCGAGAGTGCGGGGCTTGAATGCCGCGCAGTGACGCCGACGCCAGCCCAGACGCAGCAGCAGCCGCGACCATCATGCGTCGCCACCACCACGACCAGCAGATGCAGCAGCAGCAGCAGCGCGCGCAGCTCCAGCAGCAGGAGGAGGAGAGCGACGAGAGCGACGAGGAGCGGGACGAGGAGGAGCTCCACCGCGACGTGTACGCGGTGATGGCGCCAGTGGGTGGTGACGAGGGCGACGACGAAGGTGACGTTGACGGAGATGACGACGCGCTGCTGGCGGAGGAGATCCGGCAAATACGCGTTGAGGAGCGTGGTGCCATGGACAACAACAGCAGTAGTAGCAGCAATAGAAGAAGCCGAACCCGAAGCAGCAGCAACGCCAAGGGCGTCAACAACAACAACAACAGCGAAAACAGCGGCAGTAACACTATGAGCAGCAGCAGCTTCAACAGCAGCAGCAGCAGCAGCAGTCCGTTGAACCGTGCCGCGAGCTCGACCGGCGTGTTGGAGCTGCTCCACGAAGAGCTCAAGCTCGAGATCGCCCCGCGCAAACTGTTGCGCCAGTTCAGCCTCAACATTCCACCGAGCAGCACGAGCATCGGGCCGTGCGAGACGCCGTCGGACTACAGGTCTGCGATCTTGTCGCGGAATGTTATCCAGCACGGATCGCCGAACGCGCTCGGCGATGTGCTCGAACGATGGGAAATCAACCATGTGAAGTGGCGGCATCACGGCTCGAGTCAGTCGCTTGTTGGGTTGGAAAACCAGCAACAACAGCAGCAGCAGCAACAGCAAGGTGAGGGAGAGCAGCAGCAGATTGTAGGTGGAGACGACCAGGGGATGCTGGCACCATTGCAGGTGAAAGTGGCGAACAATGCGCCAGCGCAACAAGCGAATGCAGCCGGCGCCGCTTCCACAGCTGAAAGCGCGGGGGACAGGCAGTCGTGCGCGAGAAATGAGACTTTCGAGGTGAAATTTGGCCACGGGTTCCTCGGGATCGAGTTTGTGATCGATGAGACGCGGAACGAGGTTGTTGTGAAGAGTGTGCAGTCAGGTGCGTGGTCCGCAAACACACTCCAGATTCCGCCATACGCGACCATCTCGAGGGGGCTGATCGTGGAGGCAATTAACGGGCGAGAGGTCGGTGTGGTGACGCCCGAAGAGATCCTAGACATGTTGCAGCACACTGCGCGACCGATCTCCGTCCGGTTCCGCAAATCCGGGTACTCGGCGGTCGTGTGCAAGCTCTGCGAGTGTAAAGTGGATGCGACGAATCTGGACGAGCACACCAACTATTGCGTGATGTCAAAGCGGTTCGAGCTAGAAGCGGACCAGATCAACAACGCGCTGACAAAGCTCGCCGCGTCGATCAAGGCGAATCTCGAGGCAGACTCGCTCCGATCGTACTTCCACCCGGAGGATCTGCATTTCTACAATGCGCTCCGCGTCGTCGCAATACAAGTAAGTTTTGCACGAAGATGGAGAAACAAGAATGGCAAAATGGTCGTGTGTGTCTGTGGCTGATACTGATGAAATGTTGTCATTTCCTGTGTGTCGCTTTCTTTTGGTTGTGGTTGGAAAAACTAGGCATCCTCCTGTGATGTTACAAGTGTCGAGTCGTTCGCATTGTGCTCGCGACTGGTCAAGATCGTGGACCGGATACGACAACAGGAACCGCAGACGTCGAGTTGTGCAGTCGAGCGCGGTCTCAAGTACTGCACGCGCGTTCGAAACCTGATCCATACGAAGATGAGCAAAATGCGTGCGACGCAGAAAGTGATACTGCAGCAGGCGCCGAACGACCATCGCGTGCCATTCCACCGAACGAAATCTTTGGAAGAAAAGGAAAATGTGGTGCCGCGCGCGCCGCAGACAAACACTCGACGGCTGTCCGCATGTCGTGTATCGATTCGCGACTTTCAGATCGTCAAGCCAATTTCGAAAGGAGCGTACGGCAAGGTGTACTTGGCGAGGAAGAAGACAACTGGTGACCAGTACGCTATCAAAGTGTTGGCGAAAGAGCACTTGCTTCGAAAGAAACAGGTACGTGCATTTAGTTGCCTGATTTGTGGTTTGGGGCACTAAAACGTTGCACTCACTCGCTTGACATGTTCGGCGCAGCAACTTGAAAACATCGAGACCGAGCGAGACATTCTGGTGAATATCGAGAGTCCATACGTGGTGAAACTGTTTTGGACGTTCCAGTCAAAGTAAGTGGTGACTTGTTGTGCTTTGCTCGTTGTGAGACTCTCCTCCGTTCTGATGAGGTTGCTGCTATGTGCGATTGTTTTTTCGTGCTGTTAGGAAAAATCTCTTTTTGGTGATGGAGTACCTTCCTGGCGGCGACTTCATGTCCCTGTTGGAATGTATTGCGCAGTTGGAAGAACAGGTACGCTATCCGTGCGTACTCATGTCTTTCCAAAGAATGCTGCCATTTTTTTTCTTTTTGGCAGGTCGCGCGAGTCTACATCGCCGAGGTTGCTCTTGCTCTGAATCACTTGCACTCGAAAGGATGCGTGCACAGGTGGGTTTCTGTTTACTTTGTACAGCGATGCGTTGAGTTTAATGCTGACCGATGCGGATTTGGTTTGATTCTTTCTTTACAGGGATCTGAAGCCAGACAACATCTTGATATCATCAACTGGTCACATTAAGGTGAGCGAACACTTGGTTTGCTGTTATTGAGTATGGTTGTGTACTCATATTCTCTCTCTTATCCATGCCACAGCTCACGGACTTTGGGCTTTCCGAAGAAGCTGTGAATTTGAGCGATTCCGAGTCAGAGACACCGAACGAAGGCTTCTTTGGTGATATCGATGACGACGACATTCCATGCGGCGGCACTTTCTCAGACAGTACAAGGCTTGGGGAATCTCCAGAGCAATTTGGCTTGGACGAAGGAATCTCAGCCTTTTTCGACGCACCGAAACCCCCACGACGAAGAAATTCGAAACAGAAGCGAAAGCAGACACATCCGCACACGTATGGTCGGTGCGGCACTCCTGATTATTTGAGTCCGGAGATCATCTTGGGCGTCCCGCACGGCCCTCCAGTGGACTACTGGGCACTTGGCATCATTTTGTACGAGATGCTTGTCGGTTTCCCTCCGTTTAACGACGACACTGTGGAAGCGATCTTCAGCAACATCCTGGAGAGACAGATCCTGTGGCCCGACGGCGAGAAGTGTCTTTCACTTGATGCGATCGATTTGATCAGCAAGCTGCTGGAACCCGATCAGGCACTTCGCCTCGACTGGGAGGGCTTGAAGCAGCATCAGTTTTTCGACGGGATCGACTGGGATACGCTGCTGGACTCAATCCCGCCATTTGTTCCAACACTCGAAGGTCCGAACGACACGAGCTACTTCAACAACCGGAATCTGACGGACATCTTCATCGACGATGACGAGTTTGACTTTGATGCAAAGTCTGTCGACAGCAGTGTAGTTGACCTCCAGGAAGGAAGTGGTGCGGCTGGAGGAGACGACCAGCGCTCGAATGACGATAAAGGCTCGAGTAACCTGACAGGAGATCTTGACGGTGAAGCAGAAGTTGTCTCGGACATGAGCAACTCGGACCCAGCAAGCGACACTGTGAGTGTAGCAGGAGGCGATCGAGCTGCTGCTGGCTTGGGGCAGAGGATCGAGCGAGATCAAGGCGGAGGCGACGACTATGCTGAGAACAACAATTTCCGGTTCCCGAGCGGGATGTATGAGAGCAACGACGACTCCAGCATGACCGAAGCATTCCGGTCCTTCAGCTACACGAATATGAACGCGCTAGCGGCCGCGTCCCGAACGGAAGCTGAACTGATCGCCGACTCACGCTTGAACGAAGTGGAGAACTCGTCCGCGCTGTCCATTCTGATCTAGAAAAGAGGTTGTTGGTGCTGTTGTATCATGTTCGGTGATACACAGGAGGAAGAAAGCAGCAACCTCACGCATTTTGTTTTCTGATTCATGGCAACGTCGCATTTGGTGATTGTGGAAGACGAGTCGTGATACGTGGGGTATATTTATGTGGAAAGATGAAAGGCGATGATGAAGATGGCGTAGAGGATGCTTTAGCGACTATAGAGAAGACACTGTGACGCAAGAGAAACTGTTGAGCAGGGGTGAGTAAACAGCGAAAGAAGGGGGAAATGATATTGAAAACGATAAAAAATGAGCTTTTTGGGGGAGGGGAATCTATTTGGATGTGTTATGTCGTTAGTCGAGTGTTAAAGGAAGAAATCGTCTTCTTCCTCCTCTTCGCCCTCTCCGTCATCATCCCCGCCTGCTGCTTTCTTGGCCATGTCGACGTCCTCGTTGTCCTCCAGATCGGCGACGACCACCTCTTTCTTCTTCTTCGCGTCCTTGTCCTTCTTGCTCTGCGGCTTCTTGCTCTTGCGCTTCTGCTCCTCCTTGGACGGCTTCTTGAGCAACAGCTCCGCCGCGGACGCTGGCTTCGTAGCAGACGCACCAGCAGCAGCAGCAGTAGTAGACGCGTCGTGCTGGCCGTCGGAAGCCTTGCCGCTGTCGTTGTAGCAGAACTGGTGGAACGCATCGAGCGGCTGCTCCTTTTCAAAGCGTGCGATCGCAGCGGCGCGCAAGTCGCTTTGTCTGATTTGGGTGGTTCGAAAGGACAAAATGTTAGATAAAATTGAGTGAGCTCTTTGCTCATTAACAAGCCAAATCACGTTGTGAGATATCGTATCATACCTCTTGAGCTTGTCGCCGTCGTGCGGGTTGGACGGGAAAAGTGAGATGTACTGCTCCATCTTTGGGTAATAGAAGATGTAGAGGAGCTCCTGGCGCCATTTCTCGAACTCCTGCTCGTATTTCTGCTTCTCCGCCGCGCCGTCCGCCTTTTCCAGCGCGGCCTTGGCCTTCTTGAGCTTCCGCATGAGCTTCACGCGCTCAAAGAAGCGCATCTGTTGGCATTGGTAGATACAGCGCGTGAGTACGACGTGCTGGTTGGTGGCAGCAACTTCGTCATGCAAACAAACGAAAGGGTACGATACCTTTTTGTACTTTTCAGCGTTCTGCTTCTCCTGCTCCGTCATGCCTTTCTTCTCAAACTGCTCACCAACAACACACACAGCAAGCAAACCACAATGCGCTTAGCGTAAATCGTACAATCGATAGGCTTACAAACAAGAAAAAGCCACGGACACCGACCTCATCCTGGAGCTGCTGGAGCTCTCTCTGCTTGTTGGCGCGCGTGGCGTCGTCGAGACCCTGTTGTCATCCGCACAGACACACAGATACACACACACACACACACACAAGCTACCATCAGCTACTGTATAAGCGAGTGCATGCCCAATGTAATGGACGGCAGCTTCACGCACGCCTCGCTTTAAGAATCGGTCGAGCGCGCGAATGCGGTTCTTCAGGGACGGGATTTTCTTGGTGGTGGGCTGGTGCTTCTTGGTCTTTGCCTGCTTGAAGCGCAGTCGGGTGCCTGCATGAGCGCGGGAACGCGCAGCGAGAGCGTCAGTGATTCGTATAAGTACATAGGTGCATGCATATACGCTCACAATAGAGCTACAGCTCGGTAGACCAGCGCTCTTGCAGCTCGAACGTACCCGCGGTCGGCGCCATGATCAATCTCTTTGGAATGTGTCGTTTGACCAATTGGTTCAGTTGGGTTTGGCTTGATTGGATTGGTTGGCAACACACCCGCACGCTTTTGCCTTTGTGATTGACGCGGGGCTTTGATATAGCAACTGAAAGCCAAACCTGCGCTTTCAGGAAATGCACAACTGGCATCATTTCAGGTGGGCCACATTAATGAGCGGGATCGCAGATCTACTACCGTAGAACACACAATAGGTTAATATCTACACGCATGGATCCTTTATCCAGGTTATATTTATGAGAAAAAGAAGGAAACCCAGTTTTTTTCCTCGTTCCATCTTTCAAAGATCGCTATCAATTTGTGCGGGTTTCTCTCGCGTTCACAAAATCCAGAACTCCATTGAGTCATATCTAGATAGACAGAGTATCGCGTTAGGAAGGAAAACGTTTCACTTTAGCCCTATCCGCGAGCGTTTCGTCTTCCCCTATCCCAAAAGCAGCTACAATGCTGTTATGCTTCTGCAAGATATGCTAAGAAGCTGCGCCTATGCTCGTTTGCAGCCACACTCGAGAGCTGTAATTTCTGAGCTCATTCTCGATTCTTGCACGTTTTCGAGATCCTTGTAAAGGAGGACTGCTCTACATTTGTGAAAAACAGATTCCATCTCATTTTCATATTTTCGCCAAAAAAAATCTTTTTGAACTTCAAAGCGAAACGGAGAAAAGAAGCGACGAGCCGCCGCCAACAGCTTCACAAAGCGTAACGGAGCAAGAGAAGAAGAAGAGCCCACGAGCCGCCGCCGCTGCCACGCCCGCCCCGCACCAAGACAACGCATTCGCGCATTCTACCAACCAGCGAGCAAGAGCGCAAGCGCCTCCTTCATACTGACAGACACACACACAGCACCAGCAGTCAAGCAGATCAGCAGCCAGCATCTCCGAGACGCTACGCTGCTCCTTTTGGCTGACTTCCTCCGTCCGTACGTACGTAGTATTTGGCGAAAGTGGGTCGTGCGCGCACACTGTCGGGAGAGGGGACAGTCGAAAGAACGAGACGCAGAAGGAAAGCAAGCGTCACGCCAGAAACAGAAAGAGAAGGCGGTCAAGCGCGCTTTTTGCTTTTTGCATACAAACAAACGCGCAAGGGTTTCTGTGAGTGTGTGTGAAGGGCGGAAGGCGTTCTTTCTACATTTGTCGCACCAAGATCTTTAAGAAGCGCGCCGCACAATAGGCAAAGCAAGCGGTCGCACTTGGGTCATTTCCGCATTTGAAGGACGAGACCACGCACGCGCGTGACACACAAGCAGCTAACGAAGCGTACAAGCAAGTGAACGAGAGAGCATGGCGGACGCGGAAGGAGTGCAGCAGGAGTTGCAGGACTACTTGCACAAGAAGGGCATCAACACGCTCTTCATCAACCTGGTCGAGTCGCTGCTGCTCGCCAAGCCCGAGAACCCGATCCTGCACATCATCCAGTATCTGCAGTCGAACTACCCAGAGGAAGCGACGCCGAGGAAGAAAGATGGCAGCGCCGGCACGCCGCTCAAGAAAGAGGACAACCCGGCGTCGAGCCACTACAGCTCGAACCACCGTGAGTGTGCGTGTGCTGTGCTGTGCTGTTGTTTATGGCTGTCATGGGATCTTTCTGAAGAGGCGCTTATACTCACATGGATGTGTTTCTATTGTTTTTGTAGATCACTCGGACGAGTCGGATAGCGAAGACGACGAAGACGGGGACGCAGTGAGCGAGATCCAAGAGAAAGTGATGGCGCCGAAGCCCGTGGTGAAGGGGCGACGCACGTCGGTGTCGGCGGAAACCATCGACCCTTCCAGGTACAGTGTGCTTATATCGTTCTTTGAAAGTGCTTTTACTGCACAGCTCTGATCTAATGGTGAACTGTGTGTGTTTTTACAGCGCAAAGCAGTTTAAGCGCATGATCTACCCCAAGTCGGCGGAAGAGCGCGAGGGCATCGGCCGCATGGTCGCCGAGAACATTCTGTTCAAATCGCTGGACGAGAAGCAGCACGAGATCGTGCTCGACGCGATCTTCCCGAAAGAGTTTGAGCCGGGCGAGATCATCATCAAGCAGGGCGACGATGGCGACAACTTTTACATCCTCGAGAGCGGCGTCTGCGAAGTGTACAAGGACAACGTGCTGGTTCAGACGGTAAGGGTGGCATAATGTGCTCTATGCTGCTAATGGATGATCAAGCTAATGCTAACTTCGCGTTTGCCTTTTTCTTTTTCTTGATAGTGCACAGAGGCAATGTCGTTTGGCGAGCTCGCGCTCATGTACAACGCGCCGCGTGCGGCGACGGTGAAGGCAGTGGAGCGGTCGAAGGCATGGGCACTCGACCGACAGACGTTCAAGTATATTATTATGGAGACGACGCTGAAGAAGCGAGAGGCGCACAAGGGGTTCATCGAGCGCGTGCCGCTCTTGGAGTCGCTGAGCGAGTACGAGCGCCTGACGGTTGCAGATGCGCTGAAAACAGAGACGTTTAGCGACGGCGAGGTGATCATCACACAGGGCGACGACGGCAACCTGTTTTACATTATCGAAGAAGGCACCGCAGTGTGCACAAAGCAGCTCTCGCCCGTGGACCCGCCGGTCGAGATGGGTATCTTGACGTGCGGCGCATATTTCGGCGAGATCGCGCTGCTCACGACGCGGCCGCGCCAAGCGACCGTGACAGCCAAGGGCACGGTCAAGTGCCTCACGCTCGACCGGAAGACGTTCAAGCGCGTGATGGGTCCATTAGAAGACATCCTCAAGCGCAACATTGACAAGTACAACTCGGTCATTGCAAACAACATTTAAGCAGTGCAAGAAGGAATGAAAAAGCACCAGAAGCAGCAGATTATGGTGAGGGTGATGAAGCAAGCGGAGCCTACACAGCGATTACAAGACAGATTGATGAGCAACAAGAGCTCACAGAAGACTGGCCGCGTGGGGTGTCGAGTCGAGTTCGCAGGAGTGCAGATGCAGCTATCCATTCGTCCAGCATTCCTCTGTTGGTTCCAGTTTGTGCTTTTTTTTCTTTTTCTTCTTGAACCTTTCATCGTACGATAGCAAGCAGATCACCCCATTCTCGATCTTTTTTTCTTTATATCTCTATCCATAAAACCTTTTTTACTCTTCTTCTGAACTCCGTTGGCTGTTTGCATTTATTCCGATTGCGGAGTAGGCAGATTTCTTAACAGCACGTTGAAATGTGGTTGACGTGCGCGAATGTTTATTGTTTGTTTGTTGTTATCACCACTTTCAACCTGCCATTCATCTGGCTCCTCTTGCTCGTATATCGCTAGACGCGACTTTAGGGCAGTTCTCTAGGTTGCCATCGTACGTGACGACAGCAAACGAAGGCGAGGAAGCCTAAAAGATAAGACGTGGCCAGGATGCTGCTTAGTCCTTCTTCTCTGGGTTCTCTTCCAGCACTTCGACGACAAAGTTGTGGTTCGTGTAGACGCAAATGTCGGCGGCGATCTGCATGGCCTTGCGTCCGATCTCCTCCGCGTCGAGGTTCGGCTGATCGATCAGCGCACGCGCAGCAGCTATTTCCACGCATTTTTAATACGAGAATGCGAGCGTTAGATGTAAAGAGTCGATCTTGCGAGCCACTGAGCTGAGTTGCACTACGTACCGAGCGCGTAGGTGCCGCCAGAGCCGATGCCGATAATGCCGTCGTGCGGCTCAATCACATCGCCGTTACCCGTGAGCGTGTACGACTGCTTGCTGTCCGAGACAATGAGGATCGCCTACAAGAAGAACAGTGATGATTCAGCCCACACGGTTAAAATAGAAGCGCTCTAGCACATGTGGCGGTCCATTCACCCACATAAAAACATACCTCAAGTCTGCGCAGGTACTTGTCTGTTCTCCACGCCTTCGCCAGCTCGACGCATGAGCGCGCCAACTGGCCCGGGTACTCGTCGAGCTTGCTCTCGAGGCGCTCCATGAGCGTGAACGCGTCGGCAGTCGAGCCGGCAAAGCCCGCGACGATGTTCTCATTGATGCGACGCACTTTCTTCGCGTTCGGCTTGACGACCGTGGAGCCGAGCGACACTTGTCCATCGCCGATGAGGCACTGCGGTCACATCATAACGACAACCAGAAAGAATGCGAAAGATTTCCATGAGAACCATGACGGCAACAACACTGTTTCAACGAGCCACAAGCGCTCTTCGCTCTATACGCACCACTTTGCCGTTCTTGCGCACGCAGAGGATCGTCGTTCCGTGCATCTGCCATCAGTGTATATAAAAAAAGCGCGCACATACACACACACACACACAAATCCCAATGTGAGCGAACAAACTCATCCATCCATGATGACGACATCTTCGAGAAGATCTGCCCAAAAGTAGAGTAGATAGAGCAAGACGCACGTCGTTGGAGCTGGAGAAGCGCGCCACCTGCAAGGCGCCGTTGAAAGCAGCCGCCGCAGTGACGGGGGCCGCGTTCGCAGCAGCGCCGTGGGCGCGCAGAGCGGAGGAGCGGAGCAGCGATCGCGCGAGCATCTTTCTTTGTTTCTTGGGATCGATCGATGAGGATGACGTCCAAGTGGTCAATGGCACGAGTCCTGCTCTTCAGCCTCACAACATCGGTGTCCTGACATAACTTGTCAAAACATTATTTTGGTGCTCCGTCCTCAAATAACGCATCAAATAATGTTTGTACTCTAATTTATTGAGTATCGCTTTTGTAATTTAAGGTGGCTCTTGGCCCTTTCCTGGTAATTTCGTTGGTTTTATCAGTTCTTGTAGAGGGAGATTTCTCCATGAAGGCACCTCCTTTTTGAACATCATCACTCACACAAGAAAGAAAAGCCAAAATGAGCGCGGCGAACGGGGGCGGCGCGACGGCGGGTGCGCAGGCTGGCAGCAGCGGACCCGGCTCCTCCTCGGGCTCGACGTCCGGTGGATCGACGCCCTCCACCATCCAGCCCACGCTCAAAGGTGCGTCTGTGCGTGGAACGCCGAGCGAGAGATGAGGAGAGCAGCCGCTCTGATTCTTCTGCAACTTTGCTCACGAATGCGAAATTCATTTTGTTGTATGCATTTTGCCTCATGTGCTTGTTGTTTCATGTGTCTGTTAGTGATGCGCTTGTACAAGCCCAAGTTGTTCACGCAGGGGGCGTCGTCCGGGTCGCTCATGCCGACGACGCTCTCGGAGGCGACCGCGCTCCAGCACGAGTTCGCGATGTCCAGCATGCTCATCCTGCCAGACAGTTTTGGGTGCGTACTTTCTAGAGGGTATTTCGACTTGACGTATAGAAGGATCAAGCGAGCTAACGACTACACCCTCTGTGTTTTCCAAATGATAGCGAGATCTTCCTCGGGAACACGTTCAGCAGCTATATCAGTGTGATCAACCAGTACGCGTGTGACCTGCGCGACGTTGGACTTACAGTCAGCATCCAGTGTGCGAACGACCGTGTCGAGCTGCATGACAATCGATATGCACGCACGGGAAAGCTGCCTCCCGCAAACCCGGCGAAAGTGCTGCCTGCCGGCTCGTCGATCGACATGGTCGTCGACTACCCGCTCAACCAAATTGGGAACCATGTGTACGTTCTGTGTGTGCAAGCATATTCAGACATGACCATCGTTCTCATCAGCATGACGACATGTCACTAACACTCCTGTTGTGTTCGAAAACGCTTGTATCTTCTACGAAGCCTTCGAGTGGGTGTTTCGTATGTGGATCCGATCTCGAACGAGCAAAAGTCGCTTCGTAAATTCTACCGGTTCGCCGTGCAGAATCCGCTGGTGATCAACTTCAAACAGTCGAAGCTGCAAGAGGCATCGTTTGTCGAAGCCCAGATCCGCAACGTCTCCAAGCTGCCGCTCTTCATCGATAGTATCAAGTTCTTGCCGCTTCTACCATTTGCCGCTGAAGAGTTCGATGCGGCGGGAAAGCCTGCACTTTCCGTGGACAAAGAGCAATTGTCGATCGCAGATTTGCTGAAGAAAGGACCCCAGTCGTTGTTGAATCCGCAAGAAGAACTGCAGCGCGTGTTTCGAATCACGTACGACCCGACAGCAGATCCGGCGGCAGTGTCCAGTCAGGTACATGGCACTGCAAGTAATATTTGGCTGTTTGGATTATTTCATTGCACTGATCACTTCCGTTTGATATGTGCAGGGCTCTCACAACTTGGGGCGACTGCATGTTGGGTGGAAGACGTCAGTTGGTGAGGCTGGTTCAGTCCAGAGCCAGCCAGTGATGCGGAAAACAGACCAAGCCCAAGATATCACAGTAGCGATTGACAATCTTCCGAAGGAGATCAGCTGTGGCATCCCGTTCAGTGCGAATGTCAAAATCACCAACAACTCCGTGCGCAATCTGCAGCTTCAGCTCCAGTTTCGCAAAGAGGAAATGAGTGGGATCTTTTGCCACTCGATTTCGCACCAGGTGACGAACAATCCAAGCAATCTGTTGGCTATGACTCCAATTGCGCCTGCTGGCATTCTGACTGTTATTCACTGCGTCGTTTTACTTAGAATATTGGACTGCTATCAGCGAAATCTGCGCACGATGTGCAGGTGGAATTCTTGCCGACAGTCGGGGGACTGCAAGCTATTCGTGGTGTCGTGTGCATCGATATGCGCACAGGACAGGAGTTTGCTCAAGACGCGCTAGCTCATATTATGGTGCATTCAGCCCCAGTTGCTTCGTGCGGAGCGTAGATACCAGTCGGAGCGGGTTTGTTGAATGGTTGAAGTTGTCCTCCAAGAATCATCTGCTTTATTGAATGCAACATATCTGAGTTTTTTTCCGAACAGGGAACGCGGCGAGGCACGTGAACTCCACCTCCCCGGCGATGAAGACGTCGCCTGGGTATACTTGGATGTTCTGGTTTTCTTCTAATCGCACGTACGTCCCCCATTCGCTCGAGTTGTCGTACAGCCAAAACCGTCCCTCTCGGTGCTGAATGACTGCTTGGTGGCGTGAGGCGTATCGGTCGTTCAGCTCAATATCCGCATCGCTGAGAATGCCGCCGACAGTTGCGATGTTGCGGACAACGTGGATGTCTCCTCGATTGGCGCCGGAGAGTATGTACGTCACGAGCGCGTTGGATAAGTCGCTGTTTTGCTGCGTTTCGATAATGGTCTTCTCCAGCAGGTTCTTGTTGCGCTTCTTGCGCCGCCATTTCTGCGCAGGGTCGTTGATCTCTTCGACGTCGCCATTTTCAAGATTTTCCTCGTCGTCGGCGCCATTTGCCGAGGTCATGATCACCTGGGAATGGCGAGCGCGTTGCTGGAGTGTTGCAAAGCTGCTGCGTCGATTGGTCGACACGCGGCGAAACTGTGGAGGCAGGATGCTCAAGCTTCCGCCGGGCATTGACTGCAAGTCTTGGTCCTTTTCTACCAGATGGGCGACGTGGCTGCTGTCGAAGAAGAAACACTCGACGCGCGATCGGGCTTTGACGTTGTGGAAGGCTGGGTCCATTGGGACTTCTGCAGAGCACACGATCGGCTGGCTCGCCTTCCAGAGCTCCTGGATCTTGGCTTTGTCGACGTCGGCTTGGTCCGTAGGATCGATGTTTGGAATGAGCTGCGCCTTGCCGTACCCAAGAAGAAGCAGTCCGCCGCTGCGCTGTGTGTTGTTGATCTGGAACAGCCCGTCTTCGACGAGAGACTCTCCGAGTTCCCAGCACACGAGCTCGGCTTTGGAAGCGAGGACGCGCAAGTCCTGGTACGAGAAATCCCGCAGCCACGACACGTTCAGACGCAGTTTCTGCAGCAGCTCCTTGTGACTCTCGTACGCCAAGTGCGGGCTGATGATGTCCATGTAGCGCGCGAAGTAGCCGCAGATGTCCTCTCGGCTGATCGCCAGCAAGATGCAGGGAGACGACGCCTTCGCGTTCTCGCCGTATTCGAGACCGGTTCCGCAGACAGACTTCGCCAAAGTAGCTGCCCTTGCCGACTTTCTCGGCCATCGGTCCTGGCAAAGGAGTCGACGACTCGGATGGGGATAAATACCCTTCGGTCGCGGAAAGCCGCCAGGAACTGGGGAGATCGCTGCGGTGCGATACCAGCTCGACCTCTCCGCTGATCACGATGAACAAGGAGGTCGCAGGGTCGCCTTCGTCGTAGATGGAGTCACCGGGTTGAAGCTGCAGTCGCTGTCCGCGCTTGGCGACGTTCTCTATCCCTGGACGATCGAGCGCTATTTGCTGGATCCATGGCATGTGTCCAAGCAGATGTGCGTTCTCGCGCACTTCGTCTGCGTGGGCTGCGACGTCGGAAGGAGCTTCATTCTTCACGTACACGACCTCAATCTCCGTGTTGCCGCACTTGAACACCGATCCCTCGACAAGCATCAGCGCTTTGCTAGTGTATCGCACCAAGTCTGGCTTGTAAATCAAGTCGTGGGGCATGCAGTCGCGTCCAAGCAAAAAGTACATCCCCTGGTTGGTCCCCGCTGCTCTCGGGACAAGCGAGCACGCACCGTGGTCGAGCTGTATTGCGAATTGCTCGACGCTCAGCGCGGACGTGAAGATGTGTCCCTCGCAGTGGCGACCTTTCCCAAACACGAACGGATCCTGCGCGTGGTGGCGGAAGCCGAACGGAATGTACTTCTCCTTGGACCGCGACTTGCGCTTCGACGGTCGCAGCAAGTGGCACTTGAACGCGACTTCTTTCATATCTGGCTCGTGTTCTCGAAACGCGCGGTACACGTTCACGACGTAGAGCACGCAGGAGCCAAAGAGGAGACAGTCGCCTCGCCCGATCCGCGTCGGCTGCTGGAGCGATACACGCGTCTTCTTCTTCGGGTTGTCTTCGAACGACAGGTCCTGGAGCACGAAGAAGCTGCCGTCGAACGCGATGCGCGCGTGTACAGGATGCACGCCAGGAGCCGAGATGTGGATGTCACACGCTGGTGAAGAGCCGATGAGGTACACGTCTTTGCCAGGGAGCTGCAGCTCCTTACTGACGTGCTGATCGTCTACGAGGATGGAAATGCTGATGCTAACTGGGGTCTGCTACGCGTAGGGTCTCAGTTTCTTCTTCTTCTTGCACTTGTATCGGTTCCCGACGACAGGAGAGCCGTCGAAAGCGTCCAGCACTTCGCCAAAGTGGACGCGTCGAGATTTCGGCACGTCTCTGCCACTATCGCAGCTCCCGTTCTCGTTGTCATCTCCTGGTAAATCGGACAAGCGTCGCTCCAGACGAAGCTCCAGGTCGGAGCACTCACGTTTCTTTGGCGCAGTGCAGACTTCGTGCACGACCACTTTCGCATTCTGGCCGAGCGCGAATGTGTCTCCATTGCGCAAGCGAAACCCATCTCTCTGTGGGTGGTGGCGGTTGATCGTGGTCAAGCAGAGAAACGATCCGCTCGAGCTGTTGTGGTCGCGGATCAGATAGTCATCGCCATCGATCAGTATCTCTGCGTGGACCAGATCCATGCTCACGTCCTTTGTGGAGACGAGAATGTGCTCTCCGTTATCGTGACCGATGTACCCAGGACTCAGGAACCACGACTTCTTGGCGCGGTTCTGTGTTTTCGCTGCCATTAAGCACAGCTCTTCGCGAGAGCGCAGTCGGCGCTTCTCCTTGTGTGCGGGCGACGATGCACTAGTGACGCTGACTGAGCTGGCTCTGCGGAAGAGCGATCGGAAGTCAAACTCTGACATGTGGTTGAGGAAAAGCAGCGTTTCAGCCGCATTTTCGTCCTCGTCCTCGGCAGTAGTAGCGGTGGTAGCAGGCGCGACGCTCCTTCGTTTCTGCCAGAAATCAAACTTGGGCGACTTGGATGATGCCGATGTCGTTCTCGAACCGGTGGAATTTAATCGCGCGTCCGTGGCAGTCAGGTCTTCGGATCCAGTCGACGACGTGCGCTGCGATTGCTGGTCGTCTGAGCTCATCGCCGACCCTCGGAGCTGGTGCGCGATGGCTCCTTGGCAGCGAAGACAGTCCAGAGTAAGCAGGAAAAGCGCGCGGCATGCACAGGCATCGATGAGCTGTCTCGCGCTGGCAGAGAGGAATGAACGAACGAACTCACTGACCAACGTCCAGTCGTCCGTCAGCTCTCTCGTCAACGAGGAGAGCAGCAGCCGAGGAGGTTAAGAATAGCTGATGCGTGCGAGCCAGGACGCCACCAAAAAAAGCAAAACGATGCCAATGAGGCATGGGCACCACCGTTCTGGGCGGCAAAGGCAGAGAATCGTATTTATATCTCTACTTCGTGCTCGTTTTTGGACTGATCACAGTGAAGACCACGCTGCTGTTTCGCAGTTTCTTTGAACTTGGATTGTTACGATCCAATTAAATAGGGGAAGCACCGCCCTTCTTCTATCCTCTACGAGGGTATTCGGGTCACTTAACCCGCCGGTTCTGGTAAAATGCAGCTGGTTCAACCTAGAATTGCTCGTTGCTGCTCTGTGTTGGATGGAGTGCACGTCGTGAAATTGACGAGTGTGCTCATCGATTTACTTTTACAGTACATTATGCTTTCCTTCCAGCAAGGTATGTCGCCGTCGCAACCCTTACGTGACGACTCGTGATGTGGTTCATATCGATCATGACTAATGGCCCCGCACTCAATTCGTGCGCAGATGTATGCAGCCATGTGTCATGCATGTAGCCATCTCGAATATTAACCAATCACAACTCTCGCTACTGTCCGCTACCCAATCAAACGCGCTTAAAAGAAGAACGTTCCTGTCACAGGTGACTTCCGCCAATCAGAGACCAGCATTCAGCGAACATTTTGATGGATCGATGTATCCATGTGTCTGTTCATTTTCCAAGCAGAACGTGCTCGTTCTTCCACCCGTCGCCGAACATACATACACGCACTTTCCGCTCTCAAGATGTCGGTGAATACGCAGCTGAAGGTGGGGGAAATCCGCAGACGAACTGATATGTAGATGGGAAGAGCAGAGTGGTTGCAACGAGCGCTGCCAGTTCGACTTGACGCGTCTGCGGGGGGTTCTATCGCCCACGTCCTGGGTGAGCCATGTGTCAGTCCAGCCAGAGGATCCAAAGTGTCAGTTTAGCGCGAATCCAGATCCTCACTACCCAATCTGCCGTCCAGCACTCAAGCATCAGCCTCCCATCCACCCCTTACCTTCCCAGTTTCCACAGCACTTCAAAGTACTCGCTCGCTGTCCATCCATCATCCAACCAGTCAACCATGGGCAACAAAGTGATCACCGGCGTGTGCACGCGCGACGAAAGCCTCGACGTCGAAGACTTCTCGAGCGCGGACTTTGACTTCATCTCGGCCGCGGTGCGCAGCGGCTCGGCCTGCGCGACCCCGAGCTCCCGCGCGTTCGTTCCAGCCTCCAAGATGGTGGTCGCCGTCTTGCCAGTCGACCTCAGTCTCGGTCTCAACTCAAGTCACCACCACAGCAGCAACCCCTCCCCCTTCGACAAGGTACGTATGAAGCCAGCGACGCCCCAGACCTCGACCTCGACCTCGACCACCACTGCTACTGCCACCAGCTCTCAGCCGACTCCGACTCCAGCCACCGACGACGAGCCTGAACTAAGCTTCAACGACCGCCTCAACATGCTCACGTGGGACCCCGAAGACTTTGCTCTCCCGACCCGAGGCACCAAGCGTCAGCGCACCGTCCGTACTCCTGGAGTCTCGATCTCCAAGCCGATCTTGAGCACCAGCCGCCGACCCACGACGACCTCGCCAGAACCCGCGCAACTGAAGCGCAAGACCCCGTTCGGATGGCTCTCGCGCGCCATCAGCAACTACAAGATGTCGCCCCTCAATGCGGTGAAGAAGCAAGCCAAGGACCTCCAGAAGACGAAGAAGCAGCAACAAGACGACGAAGACAAGCAGCAGCAGAAGATGTTCAAGACCCAAGCCTCCTCGATCAAGACTAGTATCAACCAAGACCAACCAGTTGCACTAACAGCGAAGCAGCTCACCCACGACGACAACACTGACGCCGATTACGAAGACCCCATCTCCGACACCGAGAGCGAGTCCAGCGCCACGGAGCTCTCCTTCTGCAACGACAACAAAGACTCGACTTCGTCCTCCTCCACGCACACTACGTTCGCCATGGCGTACAGCTTCTCTTCTGTGGGGTACTACAGCGGTATGGAGTCTGGGGTGACAAATGGTGGTAGCTGTGGTTAGTAGCACGCTTCTCTCATCACGGAGGCGCGCGAAAGCCCAGCGTTAGCGAGCTGCACGAGGGGTCCTCATTACGATTCCTCAATGTGCGCTCCTAGCCACTCGTTTTCATCCCCAGGGGTTTCATGCCGTTGCTGTGCCTTGCAGAAGACTGGAGGCTCTTCAGAGCTGTCTCTCTGTCGCAGGTGCATTTGGGGTCGAACCCTGCGGGTCTGGTAGCCCCTATCACCCAAAGGATCTGACTCGGGAATGCCTTTGCTCAGTACTGCCCTCATCACGGCAAGGAACCTGCAAGGACTCCCGCACTTCAGATCGCAGATCAGCTGCTCCGAACCTCGTGTGCGTCTCCTTCTGGAGAGAATCCAACGACCCCCTGCACAGGTCAACCACCTGCCTTGTCAGCCTCCATGGCACACGCTTCCAAGCAAACTTCGCAGCGGACCCAACCCTTCGATTCGTTCGGCATCGTGCAATCGCAATCCAACCACCATGTACACTACAAGTAGCATATTTATCATAACATATTTAATACACCGGTGCACATGTTGTTTTGGTTCATCTAAGTGAGCAGTTCAACCTGTTTCTTCAATCATCAGTCAATTGATTTCGTATCCTTTCATACATATCATTTCAAAGATGGCTTCATTTTTTGTCATCCAAATGATTTTCCAAAGAGGTCCAAATAGAAAAAGTTGCGTTACATTCGTGCAACATTTTCAGCCTTAATGTGTGCGCAATTCGCCCAACACTCTCTCACACGAGTCATAATAAACACCGAGAAAGAATGGAAGAGATCGCGTGGAAGTGCTCGGCGGCGTTCCTGCTCGGCGCCGCGACCCACTACCTCATCGCGCACCACCTGCAGAGCGACAGCAGCAGCAGCAGCAGCCCTGCGCCTTCTACTCAACCTGCTGAAGCTGCGGACGCGAAGCCAAAGGACGGAGAAACCCCCGCGCAGGATGGCGAGAACAACGGCGAAGAGGAGGAGTTCGAGTCGGACGACAGCGAGTGGGAAGACATGGACGAGAACGAGTGGCAGCCGCACAAGATGGTGCTCTGCGTGCGCACCGACCTCAAGATGGGCAAAGGCGAGTATTGTCCTGCTTGGTCGTGTTGCTGTTGTTACGGTGTGGTACGCATTTTATAGTGCGTGACTGACGTAACTTGTCGCCACGTGTGTGCGTTCGTTCACAGGCAAAATCGCTGCGCAGTGCTGTCACGCGACGCTTGGCGCCTACAAGCGCGCGGTGAAGCGAGCGCCAAAGGCCGTGAAGGCGTGGGAGATGCTCGGCCAGGCGAAGGTGTGTCTGAAGGTGGACTCGGAAGAAGAGCTCTTGAGTCTCGCGGCCAAGGCGTCCGCGCACGGACTCATCAACTACGTCGTGGTGCGTGTTCATACGTTGAATGTGCTGAGTGGGAATGCGTATACTATGGGATTCAGACGCTAATTGATTGTGTGGCTATCAATTATTACTGTACGCAGGTTGATGCTGGACGAACGCAGATCGCCCCGGACTCGAAGACGGTCCTGGGCATCGGTCCAGCGCCAATTGAAGCCATCAACGACGTCACAGGCCACCTCAAGCTCATGTAATATCCATACAGGAGGATGGATACACTGGTGAGGAATGGCATGGATTAATGGATGCCCTCTATAGACAAATGGCGGGAAGCAAACAAACACTCTTTACCAAAATCAGATAAATCCTTCCTTCCCAGCCGCACATTCACCATGGACGGAACGGAAGAGAGACGCTTCCTGGTCGCTGTATTAACAGTATCAAAATACAGAAGTTCCTGCCCGCGCCTCTTGAACAAGCTAGCCATGTCCCGTCATCACTTGTCTGTGCTTATAGCATCGGGAAGAAGTTCTCCTTCTCCCTCTCGCGGTGCTCCGAGGTCTCCAGCACGCCGCTGCGCTTCAGTCCGCGCATCACCGCGAGCACGAGACCGAGCATCACCACCGTCGCGAACACGGTCATGACGATCGCGATGTACACGTCCGAAGGCGCGAGCGTGTAGTGCGCGCTTGTGCCAGCAGCTCCAGTGCCACCAGCACCGCCTTTATTAATAATAGTGTTTACGAGGCTCGACGTGGAGGTTGCGCCATCGACGCATGCCAGGAACTCGCCCTTGGTCGTCCACCACTTGAGCGAGCACATGGTCTTGGCGCGGCAGAGGTCGGTCGTGCACGGCGGTGTGCGGTGCGACTGCGCCTTCATGTTCCAGTAGTACTCCTCGAGGAGCGCTGGGTCGGCTTCGACGCGCTGGTAGAAGTCCGTCAACGCCAAGTTCGACAGAGACTTCAAGCCGTAGGCTCTGAGAGGAGATAGCAAGACAAGATATCAATGTTAGTGGAGAGCCCTAGACAGTTTGCAGACCCTCAAAAAGCATTTCCACTTACTCGCTTGCTTTGAAGAGCAGCTGCCAGTCCAGCTTCTGGTCGACCTCCGAGATGTTGGTGCCGTAGACCGCGTAGTCGACCACGTCGTAGGTCTCCGCGTCGTAGTCCCAGACCATGAACGACGGGTTGTTGCCGAAGAGCGGCGAGATCGAACCGGAGACAAAGAGCGGCACGAGCTCAAAGCCCGTGGCGGAAGCGTCCAGATTCACGGACGGCACGCGGAACTCGACGCTGTGCACGTGGCCAAACATCTGCGCCTTGATCACACCGGCGTACTTGCCCACGATGCTCTTGTACGTGGCGATGTAGTTGACGTTCCACTGCGGGTTCCCGCCGTACGAGTCCACGATCGGCGCGATGTGGCCCGTGATGTACGCGAACTTGCCCTGCTCCTGGAGACTCGCGAGCGTCGCGTTCAGCCACGTAAACTGTCCAAACGGGTCTTCAATCCCTGATGTGTCAGGCAAATGGCTTGGCTAGGATATCATCAAAGTACTTGCAAAGTTAGACTCGTTTCAAATGGGAGATGCTGACAACAAAGATCGCCTTGACGTACCGAGTACGGCACCGTGTTGAGCGTGAGCACTGTGAGCTTCTCGTCGAGCTCGTACGTCAAGTAGCCGCGGCGGTTGAATGTCTCAAAGTCTTCCGAGGAGAGCGATTCGCCCCAGATCTTGGAGATCTTCTCAATCGACGGGTTCACGTGGCTGTTCGGGTTCGTCACCTCCATGTAGTAATCCGGGTCTGCAAAAAAGAACAAAGACGAACAAGCGAGTATCAGCATATCGCTATTAGACAGTAAAGAAGCGCACTGCCATATAAACTCACTTCCGTCTGCGTTCCCGATGATCGCAGTCGTCTCGAGCATCTCGCTGTCGTGCGGCGAGTAGAATCTCTCGATGGTCTTGACATTCGTCTCGAGCGCCTTGGCGATGTACTCGTCCGAGAAGAGTCCGTGCGCGACGTGGTCGCCCGTGTAGAGGAACAGGTCGGGATGCGGCAGCACCTGCTGCGCGTACATAAGCGCGGACTCGAGCAGACTCACGGGCGCGTCCTGGCCGTAGAGGTACGGGAACGCCGCTGAGTCCTCTGCTTTGAACGACGCCGAGATGTTCAAGTGAACGTCCGAGAAGTGCAGGATCTTCTTCGCGACGCGCGCAGAGGCGGGAGAGGACGCGGCGAACGAGGAGCCTGCGGTGGCGAAGGCGCAGAGTGTAGCGAGCAGAGCGCGGAGGAGGAGGACGCGCGCCATTGCCGTTCTTCCTTCTGCTTCTTCCAGTCGCTCGCTTGCTCGTACGCGCTTGGTGGTGGATTGAGAAGTGGCAATCTAAACATGGCGCGCGTCAGGCTGTTTGGGTGGGTTCGCCTAATTTTGCAATTGAATCTTGCTTCAAGTGGGACGACAGGTTCGTTCGTTTTTAGGGAGAGATGTCTCAATAAGGGTTTCACTTTCAGGAAAGCTCCTAAAAATATCACTTTCAGGATGCTATTAAGTTAAATGCTCCTTTGTTTGATTGGCTTATATTTTATGATGTTGTCACATGTAATTGGACAAAAAACAATGACCGTCTTGCAAAATGTAACCATGTTAAATGCTGTGCCATTGCTAGATGCACACGGACTCGTCCGAGCTGCGCGGCGAGACGCTGTCGAAGAAGAAGAAGTCGCGCTGGTCCGAGGCGTCGCTCTCGCCGCGGTCCCGGCGCAGACGACGCACGATCGCGGCGGCCACCACGCACACCATGAGGGCCGCGAACGCCGTCAAGCCGATCGCGACGCTTCCATCTGGCGTCGCGCGCAGCTGGCTCTGGTCGTTGGCATTGTTGCCGTTCGTCGCGCTGGTGTTCTTGTCCGCCGCAGGTGGTGGGGTGTCCCGAATGCTGCTCTGCACACCGTCCATGCACGCCAAGTACTCGCCCTTGGTCGTCCACCACTTCATGGCGCAGAGCGTGTTGGCGCGGCAGAGATCCGAGGCGCACGGCTCGAAGCGGGTCGGTTGCGCGCGCATGTTCCAGTAGTACGCGTCCAGTAGGTCTGGCTCGGCCTTGACGCGCTCGTAGAACTCGGCCAGGTCCGACGTGGTCAAGGACTTCAAGCCGTACGCTCTAACATTCCAGGCACAAGAGTTTGTCAGAGATGAGGATATTCAGTAGACAGCAGAAGGAGACTCGTGTAAACACGTACTCGCTGCCCTTGAAGAGAAGCTGCCAGTCCAGTTGCTGGCTGGTTTCCGAGATGGACGTCCCATAGACAGCGATGTCCATGACCTCGTACGACGGGTTGTTGATAAAATACGGCGAGATCGACCCTGACACAAACAGCGGGACGAGCTGAAAGAGGTCGTCCGCACGTGAGGTCGAGGCGAGCGGCTTCGTTGGCGGGACTCGCACTTCGACGCTCTGCGCGTGACCAAACAGCTGCGCTTTGACCACGTCTGGGTACTTGCCACCAATCTTCTTGTACGTCTCGATGTAGCTCACTTGCCACTGCGGCTCCTCGCGAAACGAGTCGACAGTGGGTGGAATGTGCCCGGTGATGTACGCGTACTTTCCTTGTTTCTTGAGGCTCTCGAGGGTCGAATCCAGCCACGCAAACTGTCCGAACGGGTCTTCAACGGCTGCTGTATTGGGCAGGTGTTTTGGCTGGAACAACAAAAGAATGAAGCGGTCAGCTTACACTAAACCGCTTGAAAAGCTGGATTTTGGATCGCTTACCGCGTAAGGAATCGTATTCAGTGTGAGAACAAGCAGCTTGTCGCCCAGCTCGTACGACAAATAGCCGCGGTGGTTGAAGGACGTGAAATCTGGCGCAGAGAGCGTGCCGCTCCAGACGCCGGACGCCTTGGCGATCGTGGGGTTCGCATCTAAGTCTGGGTTCGTCAGCTCCATGTAGTAGTTCGGATCTAAGCGCATTCACATCAAAACAGTTCAGTATTCAAAACAGCAAAGCTCATGCTCACACCACCAAATCGGCACGTACTCGCGTCGTTGTTGCCGAGGATCGCGGTCGTCTCGAGCATCTTTGTGTCGTTGTGCGAGAAATATTTGCGCATGGTCTTGACGTTCGTCTTGAGCGCCTTCGCGACGTACTCATCCGAGTAGACGCCGTGCGCGACGTGGTCGCCTGTGTAGAGGAACAGATCTGGCTGCGGCAGCGCCTGCTTGGCGTACTTGAGTGCGGACTCGAGCAAGCTGATCGGCGCGTCCTGTCCATAGACGATCGGGAATGCCGCCGACTCGTCGTCATTGAGCGTCACGGAGATGTTGAGGTGCACGTCCGAGAAGTGCAGGATCTTCTTCACGACTCGCGGCGCCATGTTCCTAGGTGCAGATTAGGATTTCGTTCTTGTCGCTGGCCTGGATTTTCGAAGTGTGGCGAGGATGGATCTCGCTAGTTCTAGCTCTCAACCCGCATCTCCATTATGTGTTGATGTACTTCTGCCTGGTTTGTCTGGTGAGTAATGAGTAGCTCCTGGAGTACAGTACCTATCTATCTATCGGGCTACTGACTGGAGGGAAACAAAGAGAGAATTGGGATCTAAGAGATACGGTGATTGTGAGCAAAGTGGGGCGTTAGCCACCTCATGGATGGCCTGGAGCTGCTCATGCTCAGGAGCAATAGATAGTAGAGAGAGTTCTATGAGTGCAGCAGCTGCCAAGAGTGGATGTGCCTGAGTGAATGCGTTATTGTACAAGTGCAGGAGGTTGCTTCGTGTGCAGGCGTTGAGACGGCAGAGCCAGTCAATAGCCTTCGTCGTGTCAGTGATCAGGCGTTGCTAGCCAGTGGGAAAAAGTGAAGGTGTCTTTGATTCCCTCGGTGTGCGCGAGAACCATTGAGCTCCAAGTTGAAGTGGACAGCAAACCCAGAGGATACTTTTTAGTGATTTGACACTAAAATAGGGACTGAGTCCACAGTTTTTTAGGGAATGCTTCTTCTCCTTTAAAGTACGCCCGATGTCTACAGTATTGCTCTCCCTATGTCCGATACAAGGTATGCTGCCAACCGTTCGACCCAAAACAAGTCCTTTCCACGTTTGCAGTCCAAAAGAAGAGTTTGCAAAAACCCAAACTGTTTCAACAGGCAAGCGTCGTCAGTGATTGTCCAAGTTCTCTACAAACAGCAAGTGAACAAGGTTGGACCCAAAATACTAGCTTGGGTCCGTCCTGCTTTACTTGCTCTTTAGGTCGAACGTTGAAACAAAAAGCTCTTGACCAATCAGTTTTTTCTGCTTCTAAAACCAATTTTGCTTGGTTTCTTCACGTTTCTACCAATCACGTTGCTGCTACTCGGCAATCACCCCAAAATAAAATACCGGTTCACCATCGTACCGGTATTTAATTTCGGGTGATTGCAAAGTCATTCCAGCCAATCGTTCGACGACAGGGGGAAGCCAGCAATTGCGCTGAGCTTTTCGGGCTGCGAGCGAGCGCCACCACCACCGCCCAAAACGCGCTCAGCGCAAAGCATTTTTCATCTAAAGCAGAGAAGAAAAGCAAGATGGCAAAGACTACCTCCACCCCAAAGACTGCTGCTGGCAAGAAGGCCGCCGTCGTGTCCAAGAAGCTCATCAAGGGCTCGCACGGCAAGGCCATCAAGATCCGCACCAAGGTGCACTTCTACAAGCCAAAGACCTTGAAGCTTGCGCGTGCCCCAAAGTACGCCCGCAAGGCCGTGCCAACGCGCACCAAGCTCGACAAGTACCGCATCATCAAGTCGCCACTGACCACCGAGTCGGCGATGAAGAAGATCGAAGACAACAACACGCTTGTCTTCCTTGTTGACATCCTCGCCAACAAGCGCCAGATCAAGGACGCCGTCAAGCAGCTCTACGACATCAAGGCCGCCAAGGTCAACACTCTGATCAGGTACAACCCATCGCGTCGATATGCTGCCGACCGAGGGAACCAGTCGCACTCGCTCGCTCTTTTCCCGGTTGGGAGCTCATGGAGCAGCGGACGCTGGAGCCCTTTCCTCGGTCACCGTATTCGCACAAGCGCTCGCTTTTCTTTGCTTTTGCGAATGGAGGAGACTTGCTGCGGTCGGCGTTTGAGCTGCTTTCCTCGTTCGTTCTGGACGATAGGAAGGAAGGCTTGATGCTAGCTGCGGCGTCTCCTTCTCCATGTATGCTCTTGTGTTGTGTGAAGCGTCCTTACTCACCGTTGTGCTTGTCTTTGTTTGCTTGCTTGTTTCTCAACAGACCTGATGGCCAGAAGAAGGCGTACGTGCGCTTGACCCAGGACTACGACGCTCTTGACGTGGCCAACCGCATCGGAGTGATCTAAGTGCTTTGCCTTGTTCCCATTGCTCTTGAAGTGATAAAGCTCTTTGCCATCCTAATATAACAAGCGACTGCTTTGCTTTTGCCGCAAGGCGATCGCATTCCTTCGTGGAGAAAACAAATCCCCCCATTGTGTTGATGGTTGTCTTTCAGTCCGCCTGACCTGCCCTGCTATCTGTGAGAGAATGGTATTAACAGCAGCATGATCGTCTGTTATTGTTATGGTCTTCACATCTAAATAGAACTGGCATGTGCGTGCGTGCGTGTGCGTCCAGTCCCTCCTCACCTCCAATCATCATCATCGTCATTTCACTTCTTTTACGCCTTCTCTCCTGCTACATCGTTGTTGGATCATGTTGCTGCTCTCATTCGTTCCCACAGATCGACTGCCACACTCAACTCACTGGAATATCTTAATCGTGCAGTCCGCGCCGCCTGTCGCGACGAAGTTCCGCGATTGGTGGTATGCTACAGCGTGGACAGCTTCGCCCAGCTTCGGTCGATGAGCCTGGAAGCGTGGACAAGAAAAACGCACATGACATTTGAGTACAAAACGAGGAGACCGAGTACATAAGCGTACATAGCACTTTCATGAGCTCGTACCGATTGTTCAAAGACGCAGTGGCGCTCCGCCACGGACCAAATACGAAGTGAGCCGTCGTGACCTACAAACAAGCAAAGCGCACATATCATTCACAAGTGTGGTGTGAGCAACAGTGTTCGCGATCCGGCAATGAGAATGACAACAGCTGTGCGTAGCCAACCTCCAGTGGCGAGGTAGAGTCCAGAGGCGTCTATGGAAATGGACGATACTGCGTCTTGATGAGCAGTCATGGCACCGATACACTCGCCTGTCGTCACGCAACACAAAGTAACCAAAAGATGAGAACGACAGACTCCCATGGTGACAATAGACCAATAGACTCAGCCATGTTCACTGGACGTACCTGCGCGCATGTCGTACATGCGGACTTTTCGATCCTGGTGAGCGGCAAACACCACGGGCATCGTCGGATGCACCGCCACCTGGTTGATCTGCGCGTCTCGCGAGTTCGAGCTGAGCGAGTCAAAGTCGCTGTGGCGCATCATCTGAATGAGCTGCTCGCCGTGGAAATCGTACTGACTCACGCCGCCAGATGTGTACCCGACGACGCAGGTCTTGGAGTCCGACAGGAGTGTGTGCACCGAAGTGGGGATCAGCGAGCCACGGTTGTTGTGGCCTGCACACAGTAACAATAGGAAACCCAGGCTGTTGGCACCGTAGCATTTAAAAATGGTGATAAAGCAAATAAGAGAGAGAACGCCATACCTGTCGCCTTTGCGTGGCTCTTTGGGGTGCATCGAAGTTCACTCTTGAGCGTCAATTCTGCGCACAAATGCAAGTGTTATTAGTCAATCAATCGGTGCGTACGCAGCAACGGCAGTCCAAGTTGTGGTGTCTTTGTTCATACCTGATGAGACGCCCCAGGTGCGCACGACACCGTCCGAGCCCGCCGAGAAGAGCACGTTCGAGAGCGGGTGCGCGTGCAGATCCCAGATCGCGTCTTCGTGCGCGCGCTTGACCACGTGCGCCTTCAAACCCTGGTACTCTTCAAACGAGAACGGCTCGCCTCGCTCGGTCTCAGCCACTGGCAAGTTGAACAAGCCGATCGCGCCGTCGCGTCCTGCGGTCACAAACGCTCCTGCTCGCTGCGGGCCGTTGTTCGGGTAGTTCTCGGCGCTGATGATCGCGACCGACAGCACGCTCTGCGTGTGCGTTCGCATCGTCAACAGCGAGTCCATCTCCGTGGTTCTATCGTACATAGGGCAGTAGTAGAGAAATTGGTTCGCGACAGTGTTAAAATGGTGCAACCACCCAAAACGGACAACAACAAAAATCAAACAAGCAAGCGTACCGTTGTGAGGGCGGACCAGCGATGACATGCGCCAGGTTCCACACTTTGACTGTGCAGTCCTCACTTCCGGAAACGACAATCGGCTCGGTCGGGTGGAGAGCGATCGCTCGAACGCCATCCTGTTGTTTCAGATAGACGCATAAGTTTGTGAGATTCCCAAACAAGCCCCTTTGATGGAATGGTCTTACAGAAATGCCGTACCATGTGCCCCGAGAGCTTGACTTTGAGCTTGTGTGGACGGAAAGATGCCTTTGGACCCAAAACGATCTTCTCTGGTTTTGCGACCTTCGCCACTTCAACAACACCTAGAGCGATACATAAACACAATTAAAGAAACGATTTGATGAGGTACCTGGCTATCGAGGGCTTCGTGAGAGCTACGCAGCTCTTCGACATCATCATCATCAAATACACAAACGTACGCTCATTCGATCCTGGCGCGTCTGGGGTTGAAGATGCCGTTCGCGAGCCCATGCGCGGACGAGAGATCTCGGTCCCCTTTACTGATGTGTTCTTTGGAGTCGCAGGCGTCTTCGTAGTCCCCGCTCCACTGTCCAGTCTGTACACCTGCTTGGCTGTTGGGCTCGGTGGAGGGGACGACGCACCCACAGAGTGCGCAGACATCGTGCGCTCCACTGTGCGCGAGATCGTCACCGAGGCCGACGCCGGTCGTGTGATCGGTGCGTGCTCCACCACTGCTGGCTTGGGGGCGTTCACCACGCTGCTGACCGGCGCAGGAGACACCAAGTACCGCCCTCGTTCCTGTGATCATCACCAGCAGGAGCATAAAAGAGTAGGGGAGTCAATACGACGGCATCAAGGGACTCTGTATCCTGTCAGCACGCTCTTAGTATCCATGAGTTCGTACCTGTCGGAGCGCAAACTCGAGCATCTTGACGCGCAGCATCGCATCTTTGTAGGCTTCTTCCTGGATGCTGCGCTGGGCTTCGAGGTCGCGCACCTGCTGCTGCAGCCGCATGCGCTCTTCGTTCCACTGCGACTCCTCACTCGCGACGCTCGCGAACTGCCGCTGCAGGAACCGCAGCGCGCTGTCGACGCTGTCCATTGCCTCTCGCTAGTGTTGGTGTTTTTTCTTCTTCTTCTTCTTCCCTGCTGTTGGTCGGGTTGTAGACGACGAGTCTCCCCCCTTTGTGAGTGGAACTGTAGGGTCCACGTCCCGCTACGCTGCTGCTGCTGTGTCCGTAGAGAGAAAAGAGAGAGGGGAGTGCGCTGCTGCTGCTTGAAGTGCGCCGCTGGGTCTCTCCGCCTCACGTCGTCGCCGCTCTTCCTCGCCTCACTTTCCACGCTTGCTTCCCTGTGCTGTTGTGACGGAGCTTTTTGGGTTCCAGTATAACAACAGGCTGATACTGAAAAGCAGATGCAGCGTCGCCCTGGACACAGTGTAACCCCATGAGTAAAGGTGTAACGAGGGGTGGGTCACATAGTATGTGGGTGGTCCACATAGTGAAACCAATCGTAACCCATCGTTGGCAATTTTCTCTTACATTTTATATGAAAATTCCAAGTAACCACGATAATAGAAAATTGTGAAAGCGAAATTTTGCCGTAAATATTTTCATACATGTTTCTGTTGTTCAGTTTTTCATGAAGATAAGAGTCACTTTGTATATTTACCAATACAAAAAACACCCAAGCTTAAATTAATATAAAGAGAGTCTTATCTTCATGAAACTTATTATTTGCGTATGTATCGTAGATTATCTCAAATTCGGCAGATTCAGGATTTACGGGCCCATAAATTCCTGAATCCAGATTTACGGCTCTTCCGCCCTGCAAAATTGCGTTGCGTTTGCTGGTTTGTTGACAAGCGCACATTTCTGGTGCAGCACACGCGGACGAAAGGAAGAGGATCGCCCGCATCCTGCTGCGTGCGTGCGCGAGAGAAGAGAGAGAACGACACCGCGAGCGAGTGTAGCAGAGGACAGCTCCACAACGCCGACGCGATGTTCGAGACGCTCGTGACGGGCCTGCTCACGAGCGCGCTGGGCAGCTACATCGACCCCAAGTGCTTCAGCAGCGACAAGATCAACGTCGCGGTCTGGTCCGGGTACGTGGTGCTGCATGCGCTCGAGATCAAACCGGACGTGATCGCGCACCCGGCACTCAACCTCGTGCGCGGCATGGTCGGCTCGATCGAGCTCAAGATCCCGTGGAACCGCCTCAACTCGGACTCGGTCGTCGTCACGATCGACGATGTGTACTTGCTCGTGCGCACGGAGGAAGACATTGAGCGCGCGATGCTCGAGATGGACGAGTTCACGATCAAGAAGAAGCTGCTGGAGGAGCTGTACGCGCAGGCGAAGAAGCAGCAGGAAGAGGAGGACCAGTCTGCGAGCTCCTCGGAGAAAGGCTTTGCCGCGCGTCTCGTCAACAAGATCATTGACAACTTGGAGGTACAACGCTTTGGCGCTTGCTGCACGCGTCAGTATTTGCTTGGCAACTGATCGTCTCACACCATCTCTATATGTCGTGTGTATTGGTGTTGCTAGCTCCATATTCGACGCATCCACGTTCGTCTTGAAGACTATTCGACTGGCGATCACCCGTTTTCCATTGGTCTGACAATCGAGTCTGTTCACGTTCAGGTGAGTGGGCAGTCAGCGCGTATTTCTGTGGTGCGATTCTCCTTGTAGCGCCTTATACTTACTTGTCGTTCCTTTTTCTGCAGTCTACGAACTCGAGCTGGCAGCCTTCCTATGTCGACACATCGAAGAGCAACGAGCCGCGAATCTACAAGATTGTCGAGCTGAACCACCTCAGCGTGTATCTAAACCCAGATTGCGACGTGCTGCGCAACCAGAGCGTTGATTTTGAACGATGTTCGCTCGACGAGTTCTCCAGTTTCTTCAGCAGATCGATCCCAAAACGCTTTGACGATCGCCACTACCAGCACACGCAGATGTATCCATCGAACCAGCAGCACCACTTTTTGCTCAAGCCGATCGACGCCCACGCGCGCTTGATTGTGAACCGTGATCCGTTTGATAACAGCGGACCAAAGTTTGAAGTCGACGTGAGCATCCCAGAGGTGGCGCTCCGATTAGAGGATTCGCAGTATTGCGATCTGCTGTATCTGGCGTCTGCTTTCCAAGTCCCTAGCCACGTGGCGAAGTATCAGCAGTACAAGAGGCTGCGACCGCGGAACGCCGTGCTGGATGCTGAGCCGGGAGAGTGGTGGCAGTATGCGATCAATGCAGTCGTACAAGACGTGCGAACCAAGAAGCAGCGCTGGTCCTGGACATACATGAAGCAGCGACGAGATGACCGAAAGAAGTATATGGCTGCGTGGGAGAAGCATTCGCGCAGGCTTCTTGAAGGTCACCAGCGGAGCTATCTGGACTCTGAGAGCGAAGAAGATGAGGAAGAAGAAGCTGATTATGATCAGGATCTGGAAAGGAGCGGCGTTAGCGAAAGCAACGACGAAGATGAAAAAGCGAGCTTGTTTTCGTCCGGAAGTTCAAGGGGATCGTCCAAGTCAGGAGGTGTTGGATCTACTGGGACGACTTCAGTTTTGGAAGAGATTGAGAGTCGACGAAGCGTGGAAGACATCTTGTTCTTTCGGTATCTTGCCGATCGGAGAGTGCTGGCGTTTGCATCGTCGAAGTCCGCAAACCGAGATCCGACGCCTACTGTGCCAATGCCTTCGTCTGCTGTCTTCTCGGATACGGAGTCTGTGGACACCGAACTCTCAGAGTCCACTCTGCCAACAGAGATGAAGTACCGATCGTGGGGCACGTGGATGTTTGGATGGACGTCAAAGCTCACATCTTCATCGAATGGGCTTCCGGATGAAACGCCGAGACGGGTGCTTCCCGAAGTTGAGCTGCGTGAGCTGTTCAAGATCTTGGAGTATGAGCCTTCGAAACGCTCGAAGAAGTCGAAGAAGAACGTTGAAGATCACGACCCGGATGCTCTGGAACATAGCGTTGAGTCTCAGATCACAGTGACTCTCGGGAAGGGCTCGTTGACACTTTCCAGCGATAGCGAGACGAACAAGAAGTTACTGCGTGATGACCCCAGTTACAGCAAGAAGTATGCGCCAACGGACTTCTTGCTGGGCACGTTCTCGCACCTCCAGCTTGCTGCAGTGGCGAGAAACGATGCAATCAAAGTGGACGTCTCGCTGCAGTCGATCGAAGGTTTCGACGAAAGTGCTGAGAGCTCGGCTTTTTCGCGTCTCCTGAGTAGGAAGCAGAGTGGAAGCGTTGGCGGGAGCATGAGTGAAATCGACAATGCCACCTTCTCTGGGCCAGTGTTCCTGATGAGCTACGAGACGAATCCAGTCAATTCCAGTGCCGACGCTGCGCTCTCGATCCACATGGAACCGCTAGAAATCGTGTTCTCGCCGACAGCGACTTGCTGGGGGCGGCTGACGAGCTTCATGAACACCCCGAAAGTGCTGGGTCTGTGGGCAGAGTTGGAGGTCGCTTCGTTCAACGACATTGTCAACCTCAAGGCTCGAACGGAGGCAAAACTGAAGTACGCCATGGCAAATCGGATTGCGCTGTCAGTGAACCTGCGGATCCAAGCCCCAGTGATCATTATCCCAGAGAGCGACACAGACATCAATTGCTCTCGCCTGGTCGTGGATCTCGGTCACATCAACTTCCGCACGGACCGGCTGAGCAAACTCGATGGTGACAGCATCAATATGATGTCCAGCAGTAGTGCACCTCTCAGCGGCTTGGGTGGATCTTCGCTGGCGTTACTGAACCCTCAGAGCTCTCCGAACCTTACATCGAGCACGTCGTTTGTGAAGCAGCTCTATGATGAAGCCGAGAAAGGTGAAGGGGCGATTCGCTGGAAAGAAGAGTTCTACGACAAGTTCAGTCTTTCAGTCACGAATATCCACGTCTTCCTTGTTCCGTACGGGAAAAATCGTCAGAGCAACCCCGCGGCACCAAATCCACCGCATCTTCGCAATGCATTCAATGACGAGCAAGAGTACGAACTGATTGAGAGGTTCAACATCAACGTCACTGTCCGAACGTCCGTGCTCCCGCTTGATGCGACGCTAACACGCGTTTACATCCACGCTGATCTTCCAGCATTGACATTCAAGATGTCGGTTGAAAAGTACTTCCAGCTTCTGTGTTTGGTTGAGCGATTCAGCGCTGCCAAGCCATCGCCTACAACGGAGGCGAATCCGTTTGAAAGCAGCCTGTTCGACTCGACGGATCTGTTTGAAGGACTGGATGCGAACCCGTTCGACCAAGAGGACCGCTTTCTTTCTCGACGAAGGAACAGCTTTCTGAGCGCATCAGCTCTGAAAAAGTTCACGCACGATGAGGACGATAGTACTGCTGCCTCGACTGCCGCTGATACAATGGAAGTTGGCTCGGGAGACTCTGACGGAGAATCAAGCACTGGGAGTGACGACACATGGTTCAGTATTGCGAGTGGGAACCTCGATCTGAATCTGTTGTCTCTTGACAACAACGAGGCGAACGCTGCCGCAGAGCCTTTTCAAGCGGATTTCCCCGTTCGATCGACTCGCACCGTGGCTGATGTCCTGAATATGCAGAATGCGCCGCAAGCAAAGAGAAAAGCGAGGAAGGCGGAACGATCGAATGGTGCTGCACAGCACGCTGAGTTGCTCGATCGAAGGCTCTTTGTCTGCACTCTCACGTTTCCGCTCATCTCAGTCCAGCTGAAGAAGCCGTCGTCACTGGGTGTCCCTGCTTCCGCTTCGTATCGCTATGATGGTTCTGATTTCGAAGAAGATTTCGCGGACAACGGAACGATTCTCGTCAAGCTACAAGGCTTCCGCGTCCGTTTGGCCAAGAAGACGCTATCCACGCAAGCGAACTGCGGCTTTCGATCTCTGGAAGTGGAAGATTACCTTGATGCAAGTGGGAAATCGTCCGAGTTTCTGCTGTTTTCCTGTCCGACGATCACGGCTCCCTTTTCAATGCGAGCTCCGCAGCGGCGCACCGGAAAATCGTTCACCAGCGCCGTTATCCCTACTGGAAGACGTCGCCCGAGCAGACAGCGAGAGCGAGTGATTTCTTTCCAGCGCGCGGAAACTGCGAACCCTCCTGCTCCGATGCCTGAGAATCTGTTGGACTTTGTCTACAGCTCGGTGAACGATAGGATGACTGGGGAAGAAGTTCTCAAGGATATGGATATCCGAGTCGGCTGCATCCAGTTCAACTTTGATCAGTCGTACATTTGCTCGCTTCTAGAGCTAATCGACGAAACCACTTCAAAGCTGGCGCTTGTGTCTGCTCCGGGAACAGACTTTGCGATGACTGCCACGTTGCCTGCGGACGCCGACGACTTTTTGCCGCCACTGCAATTGACGCCATCTGTCAGCCAAGAGTACTCGCTCCCAATGAGTTTGACCGAGTCGGTGCGCGCAGATTTAGAGGATGCGCGGAAGAAGTTCCTCAAGAAGCAAATCGATGCTACTGCAGAAGCGAAACACGCAAATGGTGATGACAGTGGCAAAAAGGCGAAGGCGGCGATGCTGAAAGTGAGCGTGCGGTCCCAATCTGTCTCGGTT
Organism: Globisporangium sylvaticum; assembly: GCA_023334975.1. Classification (NCBI taxonomy): domain Eukaryota; phylum Oomycota; class Peronosporomycetes; order Pythiales; family Pythiaceae; genus Globisporangium; species Globisporangium sylvaticum. The sequence continues at coordinate 56,544 of JAADVK010000034.1, forward strand.
TGCTTCTGCGATCGTGGCGAACCTGAGTCGTCGATGGCGATTCTCCGTTTCCAGGCTCAGTTGAACACTTCCGAAGACGGTGACTTGCTTGTAAAAGGCACAGTCGGCGACATTAAAGTGTTTGATCTGTGTCCAAAGAAGCATTCTGATGAAATGGAAAGCGAGGGGCAGTTTACCAGCTTGAACAAACGGGGAGATGCTGCGCGAAAAGAGTTCGTCGAGATCTTTGGGCTGGACCTCAGGGCGATTAACTCGAGAGCAGGCGCTATCCCGCAGTACATCGTTGGCATCGATTGCATAATTGTGAAGAAGAGCGAGGAGCCCACTCCTGTGTCTGTTCGAAGTGAAGCAACCAGTTCGATCTCGAGGAGGTCAAAAGCAAGCATCTCGATCCAACCGGTCCAGCTTCTCGTCCAGCCAGATTTCCTTGAAAGCGTGACGAGCTACATTCTGGACGGACCACTTCGCATGTACATGCTCTCGAGACATGATCAACGCAGACACAAACATCACTTTGAAGGTTCTGCTCGGCATCCGCGCTCTCAGTCTTTCGCTTTCGAGGACACATCGGTGCGCCATCCTCGCTCGCAGTCGTTTGGATTTGAGGATGCCTTGTCGCGCCATCCTCGTTCGCAGTCTTTCGTCTTCGAGAACGCGTCTGCTCACGGCGCGCAGTCTCCATTCTTCGACTCGAGCTTCATGAGCCCGCGAAATGTACGGTTGACGCCATTTTTCGACGCAGTCGACCTAACAGGCAGGCGCACGGAGAACCAGAAGCCGAAATCAACTCCCGAGATTCCAAAGCAAGCGAACCTGGAAGGATCGACTGCTGATGTGAAGGAAGATGTGGCCGAGACGCCTCATCCAAGCTTCTTTGACGACTTTGACTTTGAGTTGAAGATACTGAACAGCAGTATCGTTCTCCCGTCCACTTCGACAGAGTCCTCTCCATCGGGTGGTCTCCGCATCGATTTTGGTACCGTGATTGGATCTGTCGAGACCAAGCTGCTTCAAAACGGCGACGATACTTTGAAGGAATTAAGCGCCGCTGGGAAAGAAATCAACTTTTCTATCAGCGGAATGGAGGTCAAGTTCATCCATGAGCAGATCAACCTTCTCGAGAAGACGGGAATCAGTTTGCACTGCATCGCTCCAGCGCAGCGTGTGATTCAGGATGACGTTCATAGTGGCAGTATTATTGCTCCTGAATGCTCGCCTCAACTGACGCTCTCCGTTGAGGTTTCCCCTGTATGTGTCAACGTTGGTGAGAAGACAATGTGCTTGGGACTCGACGTTTTCTTCGGAGCGATCAAGCCGATTTTGGACGTCGCGAAGGTAGCAAGCCATCGTAAAGATCGAGAGGATGCGGATTCTCTTTCGGGTTCTGTGGCGACGAAAGAAGAGGACTGGGCGATTGAAGAAAAGCTAGAAAATGGTGTGGAAAGCGACAAGAATACCCAGATGCCGCAACAACAGATGGGTTTGACTGTCAGTCTATCTATCGAAGAGATCAAAGTCGTTCTGCAAGCACACTCAGAAGCGCCTCAACTGTTTGAGACGTGGATGAAGAGTGTTGTTGATGCGAATGAAGATGGGTATTCGCGGGACGCGAGCAGCGTCTTTGGAGGAAATACCCCAGGCTCTCCCCGAAGACAGCGTCACGATGCTTGGGGCAGAAAACCCAGTCTCCCGAAATCTCCTGGCTCTACTATCATCGCTGAGATTTCAGCCACAGGCTTGAAAGCGAAGCTGAATGCGGACTCCTTGGACTTCACAGCTCAGAGAGATTCGTCGACAGCTCTGTACGAGTTTTCCGTGCAGAGAGCGGTGATCCGAGACAAGATTGCAAATGCAGAGGTAAGAACATCTCGCTGGTTTGATTTGAAATATGTGGTGCGTTATTCTAACTTGCGATGATTTTTGTTTTGTAGGAATGCATCACCGATCTATTCGAAAGTGCCACTCCAGCAAAGGGAAACGGAGGGTATGCGTATCGTCGGTCTCTTCCCAGCCCAACGCGAGCTGATCGCAGCAACTCCCGCAACTTCGAATTGAACTTTGAAGAAAGCTCGTCATTTAGTGATATGGACCATGAAGCCTCGACACCGCAGCTCGTGGTGCGGGTGGAGGCACGACCGAGACCCCAGGAAGGAAAACAACGCTGTGCTACTTCGATGGTTGTTTCGTTGGCGTCTGCACGAGTAAACGTTCTGCCACGGACTCTTCTGCGCTTGGAGCATTTCGGAATGGAGACGTACATGGCAGTGACAAGGAGAAAGTATCAGCTCCAGGCGCAATACAAGCCTCGAATGCTGATCTCTTCGTCCGCGACGCGAAACCACGGGTACATGGATGGCTCGCGGGAGTTTGCTGACAGTCGTGGAGACGATAATGCGATTTACGGCCGATCACAAGCTTTCAATGGTCGCATGGACTCGTCGCGGATGGGACTGACAGGTTTCCCTTCTGGTCGGAAAAACAGCATCTCAGAGTCTATGAAAGATGGCGAAGGGAAGAAGCTGATGTTCATGTCTCCGATCAACAACCAGAGCCTCAGTAATGGCGAAGACAGACTCGGAAAGCTCACTACCAGCGACTTGGCGTCATCCGTACAAGATGCTGATGAAGAAAAGAAAGAGGAGCAAGAACACACCGACGAAGCGCAACTCTCTGGTGAGAATGAAATCGTGACAAAGAGTCTCGAAGCAGAGAATATCTGTCTGTGGATCGTGCATGTGGAGCTTTCGAATTTGCAGCTGTGGCTTCTGTCGACGGATAAAAAGACGGAGGCAACAGGAGTGAAGCTGTCGGCAAACCTGATTGCGGATATTTCGACTTTCGGTGGCGACAAGTACCCCACTGGAATTTCCAGTAGAGAGCTTGTCGTAGGATCTGCAGAGATCAACGGCGTGGGGTTGAGCATTAGCTCTCCATTCGACGAGCGCGTAGATGCTGATTCCAGAGGCACAAGAAGCTCGCACTTCCCGTGGACCATCGTCGAGCCGTTTAGTATCCATGCAGGTTTCAAGTCGTCTCACTGCACTCGACCGCTTTTGAAGACTGAGCCGAGCGATTCTCAAACTGCAAAAACAGGGACTGTGTCGTTTGAGCCCGTCTCGCCCTTCGACGAAGATCAACACCTTCTTCCGGGTGTCTTGAACCAGTTGCCGTCAGACTGGGAAGACTGGACTCTCCACCAGCCTTCAGTGAAAGTAGATCAAATCGCCTCGCGCATCTCCTACCGCAATTTCCCAGTGTTGCTGAAAATTGGATCCAGCTTGGCGAGTGTGGCGGACGCAGAAGACAAAGTGCGTCAGACGTTTGTAGCACGACTCAAATCCATCGAGGAGGAGTTTGGATGGAATTTTTCCGACGATCCGCACGACGAAATCGCTCTTTACCAGTCTCCAATGGAGAGAGAAGACGGTGATATATTCCGTGACGAGATGCGACACGAGGCAGGCGCTGCGAGTCACCGCGTCATTATCCATTCGTCGCTTCAAATGGATGGTGCTCAGTTTCGCGTGATCAACAACATTGTCGACCAAGAATCTCCGGTGATCGGGTTCAACATTGGTCAAGTCACTGCCTCGCATCATTCGAAATCGAACTCAGAGATGGAAGCGACACTGGTGACTACAGTTGACGCGTGGTATCACAATCTGCGGTTGGTGACTTCTGAACCGTTGATCGAGCCGTGGAAAGTGGATATCGTGGTATTCCGAAAAGCAAAGCAGAATATCATTTCTGACGAGATGACAGGTGAATCGGACCAGACTCCGGAACAACCCACGGAAGTAAAGATCCTGTCCAACGAAACACTGCAAGTGAATCTGACTGAAGCGTTCATCGCAAACTTGATGGCGGCGAATCGCGCGTGGAAATGGGTCGTGAATGAAGGTGGCGACCCAAGAGAGATGACCGAGTACTCGACATACTGGATTCGCAACAACACAGGTTTGAACTTGCACTACTGGGGCAAATCCTGTAAAGCGAGCACACTACTGCCTGGTGGCGAAGAACCTCTGGAGTTCGTTGAGAACGACTCGAGCGACGATGATTTCTTCAATGATCAAAACGTGAACAACGACAGCGGACGAGGCTCTCGACTCAAGAGAAGAAGAAGTAGTGGCGAGAGACACAGCCCGACTAGTTATCGCCAGATCTTCGTCGCTGTTTTTGAGGACGACGACGAGCAGCAGCAGTCAAGTTTCGAGAGAAAGTGGGAGAGCGAGACTGCGATTCCAGTGGATCAGGTCGACTCACGAATGTACGCGCTGGTGAATGCTGATACCGACAGCTTTTCAGGCAAGCTTCGCAAGTGCGAGTGCGTGATCGATGTCCTGGTCGAGCGAGGATGCAAGGTCTTTGTTGTGAGATCCACGCTTCTTTTGGAAAACAACACTGGATCTGATCTGGAAGTGGAGTTCATGCCACCGTCGGCGCAGTTTGCGACTCTGGCGTCACGATCGGACGCCTCGAATGGTTTTGTCGCGCCTTCTTGGAAATCGGTGGTTAGAGCTTCGTCGGTTGTTCCAGTGCCGCTGCACTTGGTGTCGCTAGGCGAGGGGCACATTGTGACTCGCCCACCGGAGATCAAGTCTGCCGATGCCAACAATGAGAAAGCTCTCCCAAAGCCGTATGCGAAAGAACGAGTGCGTTTGTCTCTGTTTGACCGCGACATCCTGAACGAAAGCTCGGACGATTTGGGGGATGCCCAAAGCACGATGAAGTTCCATCGCCTGTACAGTGATCGCCCTGTTCGCCCGTTCATCATGAGAGCATGTCTGTCAAACTCCAATGGAGTACTCTACCACCGAACGCTGTCATTCCACCCTCCCCTTGTGATCCACAATCTGACGGCAGGACCACTCGAGTTCTGTCTTTCGACGCCAAACGACTGGATGCCAGCAGCAGAGGGGGGAAGAGATGGGAACGCCAGAAGTCTCCATCAGGGCTGGGAAGACAGTCAGCAGAGACTTCGAGAGCGAGGCACCATCAATGTCGCTGACACGGTGATTTGGCACTTGTCTGACTGGGATACACCTCTCGAGCTCAGTGTTCGCATGAAAGGGTTTGAGTGGAGCGAGTCCATTCTCCTGGGAAAAGAAGTCGTCGAGTTTGAACGAATCAAAATGAAGGACCTCGTGACAGACTCGTTCCTGTACATCACTGCGGAGTCTGAAATGAGAGAAAGCAGATGCCGCGAAATCTTCCTCTATGTGCCGTACTGGATCGTGAACCTCACAGGTTTGAAACTGGAGTACGAATACGACGAAGAGCGCACTGGCAGCGAGCATCTGACAACGTGAGTATCCCATTATTATTGCCTTGCCTGCTACGTCAATCAAGCTTACCAACGCTAACTTGATGTTTGCTTTGCGTTTCCCATACAGAATGCTCGCGGGACAAAAGCGACTTGACAGAGAAGAGCTGCTGCTGAAGGAGAACCAGAGAACTAAGCTGACCAAGAGAGAGCGAAATGCTCATTTGGTGCATGCTCCATACGTTGGAAGCCTGCACTCTTCGGCAGAAAGCGACCGGTTGGAAGGTGGATCGGTCAATGAGTTTGCAACATCAGCCGGGGTCGATGGGCGAGAGCATAAGCGCCGCCATCCGTGTCTTCTTCCAAGCGTACCTCCAATCAAGGGTCTGCTGGATTTGCTGCCAAAATCAATCGACGATCCGAAATCGCTTGGACAGCTGGAAGTGCTTCAAGTTTGCCACTCAGATTATCGATCCGAGAAAGGATGCGTCCGCGTACGTGTCAACGACGACGAACTCTCAGGTGGCATCGAGTCTGCGAAGGAGAATGCACAGCGGAAATGGTCGGAGGTCGTGGTGTTAGATCAGACAGGAACAACTGGTGAAATTGAGGCCGCAGACTACGGAACCAGCAGGAACTACAGTATCGGATATTCGATCAGCACAGCGAAGGGTAGATACTCTCGCACGAAAGTGGTCATGCTCACGCCGCGATTCATGCTCGTGAACACTCTGGGCTGCGCGATTGAGGTGTGTCACTCGTCAGCGAAGTTCAGCACCGCGACGACGTCGACGATCGATATCTCTAGCTCGGTGCACTTGCCAAACAACGGCATGATGTCTTCGATGAACTCTGTCGTGCACCTTGAGGCTGGTGCATATGCGGATTTCCACTGGACGCTTCGCTTCGGCAAAACGCGAGCTATTCGATGCCGCATTTCAGAGTACGGGTGGTCGTGGAGCGGTGCTGTTCCGCTTGGCGAGTCCGGTGAGTACGCGGTTCGAATGCGTCACGAGTCGACGCGAGAGAGCAAGCTGTTGAGACTCACGTTGAAGCTCGATGGCTCTTGCGTGTGTGTGTACTTCCGCGAAGAAAGTGCGAGTGCTCCACCGTACCGAGTGGAGAATTACTCGCTGGAGACGCTCCGAATCCACCAGTATCGCGTGCGACGAAGTGAGATTTTGCTGCCTCACCACAGTCTGGACTATGCGTGGGACGAGCCAACACAAGAGCGAATGCTGGTAGTTGACATGCTTCCATCTGCTGCAGGGGACAACAGTCGGCCGCTCCGCATCGGCACGTTCGTGCTCGATAAGATCCAGAGATACCCGGATGCGCTAGGTGGGACACTAGGCATCGAGGTTTCGACAGATGGCCCAACGCGCGTGCTTCGCTTCACTGACGCCCGACTTCGTGGCGACAGAAGCACTGAAATGCTGGCGCTTGCATCCGACGCTACCACAGGAAAGGGGAAGAACTTTGGTCCAGAGTTCCTTCGCCGATTCGTCTCCGCCCCATCGCTCCATTTGGTGATCCAGTTGCAGGGAATCGGAGTCTCTTTAGTGGACGGTGCCCCGAAAGAACTCGTGTACGCGTCCGTGTCTGGCATCAATCTCGAGATGATCGTGAGCGAAGAGGATCGAGAAAAGAGCAGCGCTTTCATCACTGGAGGCGACGCTACAATATCGCGATTGGAGCGCGAAACCACGCCGCGCATCATGGCATGTCGCTTTGAAATCGGCGATATTCAGATCGACAACCAGTTGCAGACGACGCCATTCCCAGTTCTCCTGCGATTCTCGAACTCGGTGTCACGAGCTCAGAATGTGGACGGCGAGATCATGAACGTTCCAGCGCTGCAGATCTACCTGGTCAAGCACGACGAGTACGCGGGGATCAACTTCATTCGACACTTCAGTGCAAAGGCACTCCCTGTGCACATCCGTGTTGATGGGTCGCTGCTTTCCCACTTGGCGCCGCTCGTGATGCACGGGAACGCATACGGAGTAGCGGACCATTTGGGGAAAGCGAAGAGTAGCGGTGGTGGGAACACGATGTCTTCCCAAGGTGCACAGAGCAACATGCTGCTTGAAGACTTTAACGCAAGTCTGGAGGTGAATGTGAAGATTCTGGAAGCTATCCGAGAAGAAGAAGGGACGACTTCTGTTGCACCGTCGAACCTGTCGATGCAAACGAACCGCTCGAAAACAGAGGGCAACATCGTTGGGGTGAACAGCAGCAACAACGGAGGAGAAACCAGCACGTCGTACTCGGCTTCGATCCCATTTTACCCTACGCAAGGCAGGTTCACGAGCAAAGAGGAAGACAAGAAGCTGTACTTCGAAGAGTTCTACATCGACCCGATCCGAGTAAGTGGTTTTGCTTGCCATAGCTCTTGTATGTGCTTTACTGACAACTCTGTACTTTGTTATTGTGCGTGTAGGCGACGGTGAGTTTCTCGTTCGGGAGTGGCGTTGGCGCCATTGTGGATGGGCAGTATGGAGCTTTCTCGAATGGCAGCATGACGTCTTCGCTTGCAGACTCGTCACGCGAGTCGTCAGCGATCACCGTCGGTCCTCTGCGTCTCATCTTGAATGCCATCGGGACGAGTCTCACCAAAATCGCGAATGCGCCATTCAAACTGAAGGCGCTGGAGATCAACCACTCGTTCATGCAGCCGGACGCGTTGGCGACGCGACTGACCTCTCACTACCAGAGCGAAGCGCTGCGACAGGCGTATGTGATCCTGGGAAGTGTCGACGTGCTCGGCAACCCGATGATCGCGTGGAAGAACTTGAAGGCAGGTTTCCAGGACTTTATCTACGAGCCAGCGTATGGCATTTCAAAGGTAAGGAAGAAACTCAATGCCGGGATATTCGTTCACCAACATCAGTTTTGCTGACCCTTTCTTACTGATTGTTCTATTGCACTCCTTGGTCGTACTTAGAGCCCAACAGAGTTTGCGTTTGGAATGGGGAGAGGCACGTTGTCGCTGGTTCGAGCGTCGGTTTACACTTTCCTGGACTTCAACTCGCGAATCCTGACTGCCAGCTCTCTGGGCCTCTCGGAAGCGTGCCTCAAGCTGGACGACTACACAGGGTACCCAGCGACGCGCAACATCTACCAAGGATTCGCGCAGGGCATCTCCGGCATTGTCGTGTCGCCGATCCACTCGGTCGAAATGAACGGCGTGCGTGGAGTCATCCCCGGCATCTTTGCGGGAGTGTTTGGTCTTGTGCTGAAGCCGCTGTTGGGCTTTTCGCTAGCAGCAGCGACGACGACCGCGACGCTGCGAGATGCGGTCGATCCAAACACGAAAGCGCTCTTGATGCGCGTTCGCCCGCCTCGCTTCATCGACTTGCGCACGCGAAGGCTGAAGGTCTACTCGTACGTCGAGTCGCTCGGTGAAGAGATCGTGAGCAAGCTGCGCGGTGGCCGGTATCGTGCCGACGGGTACCTGGGCCACGTGGATCTGAAGCAGAAGTGCTTCTTGGTCACGAGGAAGCGCATCTTGCTACTTGACGTGCGAGGTGCTCAGAAATACGACGTTGAGTGGGAGCTGCTCGCGGAAGAAGTGATCCTCGTGGAGAGCAAGGGAAACGACGAAATGACGATCTACTATATCCGCGAAGACTTCAACCAACGCCATCGCGTGCCCGTGGCACTGAGCGGCATGCTGCTGAGCAAGTACGTCGTCGCGCTCCCGGACAACAAGATCCTGTTTGTGCGCGCGATGCTGCAGCAGATGGAGCGCTCGCTCATCACGAAGATGAACTGTGGTAGCCCGAGTAGCTCCGGCGACCAAGGTGGCAATGGCGGGTGGGCAATGTCTGCGTCACCGATCGACCGCTCGCCGTGGACACCGCACCACCACCACCACCAGCAGCAGCAGCAGCAACAACAGCAACAACAGCAACAGCGCGGCGCATTCGAGTACCCGATGTTCCGCATCCCAGCGCTGCTGCCCAGTGCCAGGAGCTTCACAAGTACCAGCGTGTCTCATCAATAACTGCAAGTAAATCAAATCACTGCACCAATCACGACAACCTACACTGTAGAAAAATGTACTACGATTTTGTATCAAGACGTTGTCAATAGATGAACATATCCTTTATATGCCCTTCTTGCCTCAAAAGCAGTATCTAAATGGTCCCAGCAGTCCGTTGCTGTTCATAGTCTTTGTCTCTTTATTCGTCATCTTCAGCGGCCGCCACGTTGTTGGACTTGAGCTGCGCGTTCCACATGCGGCGGTAGATGCCCGGCTGCTCCACAAGCTCGTCGTGGTTGCCCTGCTCCACGATTTGGCCGTCGTTCAGCACAATGATCTGGTGCGCATTGCGGATCTGTAAAGCAGACGAATACACAACGAAAATAGGAAATTTGTTAGGCAAATTGTACACCACAGAGTAAAGGCACATGACAGAGACACAATCATGCACGTACGGTGGACAGGCGGTGCGCGATGATGAGCATCGTGCGGTTGGACTTGAGGCGGTTGAGCGCCTTCTGGATCTCCTGCTCCGTGACCGTGTCGAGCGCCGACGTGGCTTCGTCCAGGATCACGAACGGCGGGTCCTTGAGCAGCGTGCGCGCGATCGCGACGCGCTGCTTCTCGCCACCCGAGAGCTTGAGCCCGCGCTCGCCGACCTTGGTGTTCCACTGCTCCGGCATGCCCATGATGAAGTCGTAGATGCGCGCGTTCTTGGCCGCGGCCTCCACCTGCGCGAACGTCGCCGTCAGGTTGCCGTACTTGATGTTGTTGAGGATCGTGTCGTTGAACAGCACCGTGTCCTGCGGCACAATGCCGATCGCGAGGCGCAGCGAGTGCTGCGTCACGTGGTTGATGTTCTGGTGGTTGATCAAGATCTTGCCGGACGTGCACTCGTAGAAGCGGAAGAGCAAGCGCGAGATCGTGGTCTTACCCGCGCCAGTCTCGCCCACCAGCGCTGTCGTCGTGCCGCGCTCGATCGTGAACGTCAGGTCCTTCACGCCGCTGTCCACGGTCTGCGACGGGTAGTGGAAGAACACGTTCTTGAACGACACGTCGATGCCGTTCTTCAGGTCGTAGTCGCAGACCGTGAGCTCCTTGGCGTCCGGCGCGTCCACGATGTCGGCCTCCACCGACAGCAGCTCGCTCAGCTTCTTCATGTCGACGACCGAGTTGATCACCATGTTGTAGATGCCGCCCAGGAAGAACAGCGGCTGGAAGAGGTTGTTCAGGTACACGGAGATCGCGACGAACGCGCCAATGTCGATGTTGCGACCAGAGCTCTCCACCACGTGCGGCGCCGCGAGTCCCAACGCACCGAGGATCGTGAGCTGGATGACGATCGACTGCACGCCATTGAGCACGCTCAGCGATGCCTGCACCGAGATCGAGTAGCGCTGGTACTTCTCGATCACCTTCGTGTACGTGTCGACCTCGTACTTTTCGTTCGAGAAGTACTTGATCGTCTCGTAGTTGATCAGCGCGTCCGTGGCCTTGTCGTGGTACTCGTTGTCGTGCTTGGTCGACTGCTCGCGGTACTTCTTGCGCCAGAGCGTGATCTTGATCGTCAGGAACGCGTAGATCACCAGGCTCGAAAACGCGATGAACGACAAACTCGCGAGCTGGAAGTGTACAGCGAAGATCACGATCACGACCACCGACTCGGCGAGCGTCGGGAACAAGTACAAGAATACGTACGAGACCACGGCGTTCGCAGACTCGACGCCGCGGTCCATGGAGCGCAGCACGTCGCCCATCTTCTTGCGCACGTGCCAATCGTACGAGAGCGAGTGGATGTGCTCGTACGTGAGCGTCGCCAGCTCCACGTACGCCGTCTGCTTGACCTTGAGGTAGATCAGCGACTGCAGCTCCTTGAAGAGCTTCGAGACCAGCACCATCGCTGTGAAGATCGCAAGGTTCATGATCGCGCCGGACGTGTCTTTCGCCAAGAGGCAGTTCGTGGCCTTGGCCATGTACAAAGGCGACGCGATGTTCGCCAGTTTCGAGATAATCAGCACCACATACGTGCTCGCCGCACGAATCTTGTTGGTCACGCCGTGCGGCCAGAAGTACGGCTTCAGGATGTACACCATCTTGACAAACGAGATGCCCTGCGGCTTGGGCGGCTCCGACGGGTCGGCGTCCAGGTTGTCCGCCTCCTTTGGCACCGGCGTCACGAGCTGGTCCAGCAGATAGTTCAGGTTCACGACCTCGAGCACCGTGAAGATGAGCGGCAGCGAGTTGGCGATGTTCGCATCAACAAGCAGGTTCTTCTCTTCGTCCTCCTGCGAGTACGAGTCGAGCTTGAACGAGTCGATCGCGAGCACGACGAGGAACGCGAGCGAAACGGCGTAGCACGTCCACGTCAGCACTTTCGCATTCGGGAACGACATGGCGAGCGTGAAGAGCAGGCACTTGGCGATCGTCACGGCCACCGGCACGCCCCAGAAGCGCCACTGCACCTGCGTGGGACGCAGCAGCCAGTCAAAGTTCCAGAAGCCCGCGTTGCCGAGACTGAGCCACGCGACGAGCAGTAGCGACACGAGGTCCATGACGAGCAGCAGGATCTGGCTGAACTGGAGGCAGAGCATCTGGCTCTGGCCGCGCTTCTTGCCGCCGGTCGAGTCCTCGGGCTCGATCCAGCGCGACATGGTCTGCTTCTTGCTCGCGGCCTTGGTGGTGGTGCCGTTGCCGTTGCCGTTGCCGTTGCCGTCGGCGCTGGCGAGCAGCGGGGTCTTCTCCTGCACGGGCGCCATGCTTGTCCACTGACTGCAGAGATCAAAGCCAAGCAACGCGTCGTACCTGTGCGAGCGCGCGTGTGTAAGAAGGTGTGTGTGTGTGTGTTTGCCTTGGAGAGCGAGGAAAGCGCGAATGAGTGAGGGGGCGCTTTGCTTCCGCTTTCGTCTGCTGCTTCTGCTTCCTTTCCCCCGAGAAAAGACGCGCGTGTGGCTGCGACGCTTCTGATTCGAAAGTGAGCCACCAAGTTCCCACCTCAATTGGCTGGAACGAGTGAGGAATGATGGTCACTTGATGACGGACAGGACGGATGACGGGTCATCAAATCTGGTGGGGACCACATCAAAAACGATAGAGGATCCGCTATTTTCCACCGAAAATGAGCATTTTTATGGTGGGTGGACTTTGCCAGTATTTCCTGGACAACTTTCCAACTTCCGGTCTTTCTGCCTCTCCTCGTTGTCAGGACTCGGCAGCACCCGCAGCACCTTGGAGAATCACGCGAGCCCGTGGGCCTCACTGGCTGCTCGTTCGCTTCCTTCTAGTCGACTCAAGTCAGCAAGAAACTTCTCGCTGTCCATCCGAGCATTCTGTCGCCGACTTCCACGAGACTTGCGAGGAGCACCACCACCACCGATACTCCCGTTATTTTCTCCAAACGTAGTGATCGCGTCCGCTTCCCACATTAGGTCGTTCGAGTCCACACTGGATGACTGGTCTCTTTCGCTTTCCTCACCACTATCACCACCACTCTTCGGCTGTTCTCGGTCTTCATTAAAGCCTACGATTTCCGTGGTTGAACCGTCAGTAGTAGGGGTTGCGATTGATTTCGATTCCTCAAGTTTGGGTTCTTGAAAACCAGGAATTTGGTCGAGGCTCTCGAAAGGAACCGCATTCGCCGCTGACTGGATGTCGATCACTGGCTCGTCGGAAGGTCGTTCTTGTGCTTCAGTTCCAATAGCTTCTTGAGAACCGAGATCTCGAATTTTCCCCAAAGCGGTGCTACTACTTGGATCGCACTCGTCCCTTGGTGCTGCTGTTGCGTCGGCATCCGGGGTAGTAGTCGAGCCCAGCTCGACTGCCTCCCCATCCATCGGACCATGGAATTCTGTAGATGGTATTGCGTATGAAGTACAGGAGCCTTCTCCTTCGATTGTTGCTTGACAGTGATCTTGCATCCGAAGCTCAGGGGACTCGACTGAGCTCCCTGTATCGCATTCCAAGTCTTTCGACGAAGAGCCAGCTTCAGCACCAGCGGCTGCATTTGCTGCACTCAATTCGAGCTCTTCCTTCGACACCACGGCTGCTGTGGACGGATTATTCTCTAGAGAAGTATCGGAGGTCTCTGCGTCAGAGGTCCAAGAAGTCCCCGTGCCATCGTTCTCTTTGGGTTTGACCTCCGGTTCTAGATGACCAGCTCCCAAAGTCGCTAACATAGCGTCCACCACTTGGCATATTGGATTGGCTTCTGGTGTCATTGCGTCGCTCTCGCTCGTATCAATAACCCGTGTTGACTGATTCGGACGACTGGAACACGACCCGTCAGGTCCAGCAAGTTGCCGCTGCTCTCCAGAGTTGCATTCTCCTACCGAGATGTCACAACGATCCGCTTCTTCACATGCGTCCACCGCAGCAAAATCAACACCACGTTTTGCCAG
>JAADVK010000035.1:0-69742 GCA_023334975.1 Globisporangium sylvaticum
CAGATGAGTTGCGGTTTACAACATCGACATCATCTCGAAGAACTCCCAGTGCATGCAGCTGCTACAGCAGCATCCAGTTCACACCTCGATGTCCTACGCCGGTGGTCTGATCAGCAAGGATGCCTGCGTGGGGGACTCGGGTGGTCCGCTTGTCGCCCAGAGTGTGGTGGTGGTTCCCGATTCCGTCGCGCTCACTGGTGTCATCAGCTACGGCAGAGGCGACTGCGGCTCTGGTGCATTCCCAGGCGTCTACGCGAATGTGACAAAGGCCGAGCAGTTCATTCGACAGTACGTTCGCGACGCAAAGTGGACGTCGGAGCTCGATATCAATCCATTCCCTATCATGGACCTCGGTGCCCTACCTGGTCCTGTGATTGAGCCACCGACGACGACCTCCGGTCCGCCGAGTTTGTCTCTACCACCGTCGTTTTCAACGTTACCAGTGGACAATTCGAATTCGAATACCACTAGTACCAGCACCAACAGTACCTCTCCGACCAAGTATTATACGCCAATCGCCGACAACAAGTACGAAGTCCCAGCGGATCTCTCACCTGGCGTGAAGAACGCGCTGATTGGCTTCCTGATAGGCGATATGGACAAAATCGACTCGAGTCACCTCAGTGACCTCTTGAACGAGAGTAAACTCGTGTTCACGTCCACCCAGAGCCTCGAGGGCGTGAAGAAATAGTCACGAAGTACGACCAGAAGTCGCTGCATCAGAGGGAGACTCGCTTCTCAGAGCAGTCGAGTAGCTTGAATCAGTGCCAGCCATAGACGAAAATGTCGCTAGGAAACAGTTCGATGTGAAGTCAGGGTAGTGTACCAGCCTTCAGTGATATTATTGTATGAGAGCGAATTTAATGTACTTTGCTTTGTTCAGTGCTCGACTGGCTGGTCTAAATAGGTTTCTATGGGGGGTCTACAAGTCTGCTTCTGCTCTCCAGATGATTCAAAGCGCGTTGCTCGCTGACTCAGGGGCTTGTCGCTGAATTTTGTGAGGATTTTTTGCAGCCCATCGAGGCTCTCGGTCGACTCAAAGACGATCTTTCTGTCCTCAAAGAGCGCTTTCATCTTGGAATCGTCCACATTGCTGAGCTCTCCAGCAAGGAAATTGGTCAGCGCATCTTGCACTCCGGAAGGCAAGCTCGCTGGGACTTCAAAGTAGTTGAGAGCAGTATCAGCAGCAACAACAGAGCCAGTAGAGCTATCTGCTTGGCGCATCTGCAGTGATGGCGATACTCCAAGAAGACCATCCGCCAAATCTCCTCCAGGCTGGGTGGGCAGAGACGATCTCTCCTCGTCAGCTGCTGGTGCTGTTGGTACTCGATTCACGTTGATCATTCGCGATGCGGTCTTCCGCAAAACAGTGTTGATGAACGAAGCGCCGTACGACACGTTCGCGTACACTCCCGGGGTCCCAGTTCCGCATCCTCGCCCGTAGCTCACGATGCCAAGCAGGAACTTCTTCCCACTTCCGCTCTCTTGTACTAGCAGCGGACCGCCCGAGTCCCCCGAGCACGCATCGGCGCCATCTTTGCCCACAGCGCAGAACATTGAGTCGTCAATGCTTTCCGGCATCGTTTGCATGCACACCTGGTTCGATGAGAAGACATCCACCGACGCGCTTTGCAATGAATTCGATAGAGAGCCCGAATTTCCGGCAGTCGTGACTCCAAAGCCTAGGATCTCACCATTTCGAGGTAGAACTGGGGACTTTCGTGGGTCGTAGAGTGACACTGGGGACTGGATGCTCGGGTACTTCAGTTCGAGTAGCGCCAGGTCGTTCTTCTGGGCAGCTCGGGCGTAGTCTGGGTGAAGAATCACTCGGAGCACCTTGATCTGCTCGCCAGTGTCGGCTCCTTCATCGAATGCTGAGCCAACGGAGACCCAACCTGCTTCACTCGCGTCTTCAACACAATGCGCCGCAGTGAGAACGAAATTCGAGCTTACGAGACTCCCGCCGCACTCGTTGGTGCCATCTCGGGTGGAACGAATCCCTGTCATGAAGAGGAGGTCAGGCGAAAGCTTCTTTGGCGCACCTCCAAATATCCTGAGCACGCCGTACGTCACTGTGCTGTTTGTCGCATTCACGATGAACTGCTGCGCGCTCTCTCGGATGAACGTGAACGATCGGAAGGCGCCGGGATCCTTGTGATTGCTGCCAAAGCCCAGGAGCAGCTGTGGAGAGGGGGTGGCCATGAGGACGCTCCAGTGTTTGGTGTTGCTATTGTCAATCACTCGCTCGTCAGGACGCCGAGGGATCGTGCACAGGAACTCTCTGTTGTAGGTCCCGTTGGCCGGAAGTCCGCAGCGCTCGTTCTCGAATAGCAGGTTGTCGTCGACCCAAGTGATGTCCAGTGAGACGCGGTTGATCCGCAGCACGCCAGTCCAGGAGCTCGGGTGTCCAACCACTCTCTCGTACGCGATGTCGGCTAATCTCATCCAGGTACGCGGGAACGAGGGCACGGCGTTCTGAACCAACTGGATCACCGCCCAGTCGTAGACTGCTAGCGCACTTGGGTCATTTTGGTGGTCTCTGGTTGAGTTGAACGTCTCGAGAAACCCTGGCTGGTAGGTGATGTTCGCGACTGCGAAACGCTTGGTCTGGTTGAACCTGCCGACAAGTAAGCCCTGTGCGTCTTCATCGTCTTCGTGGTCGTTTTCTCCGCTACCTATCGGTTGGATATCCTCTGATGGAACAGCCGTGAATCCAAAGTCCGCCCAATGTGCAGGAGCGCTCATCGTCGCGACGCAGTGTGCAGACACGAGGACGTGTTTAGGCGACGCGAGCACCCCCACGCATGCCTGCGGGTCTTTCGTGGAGCTCAGGACGACGAGGTTGCTGATCGTGGACTCGGACACGCGGACGGAAGACGAGGATACTGCAGCGGCAGCGTGCGCGAGCCATTCGGCTGCTACTGCTGTCGACACCACAAGGAACAGCGCTGTCGTAGCAGCTCGCATTCCCTCCTTCTTCCCACGATGTTTGGAGGGGGATCTCTTGCTCCAGAGGTGGCGCGAGAGCGAGAGTGCGGAGACTGTGGAGCTGGGATTCATCTCTCTGACGGAGACCAGTGAGCATTCGATACCAGGAAAGATAGTGGCTGATGTAATCGATCAGATCTGTAGGTGTGTGTGGTCAGTGGAGAGCTCCCTATGAAACTACGTACATAGACGTCCTGAGACTGACTCTTGCTTTTCTGTTTGGGAGGTTGTAAACTGAACCACCACAACGACTGGACGACCTTTCCCGAACGTGTCATGATTTATTTTGATCAACGTTATGATTATTTTGATAGAATCGCGACACAATACCCTCGCTAATTTGACACAAACTGACTATCTATTTCCACAGGTTTTGTTGACAAACCAGAGACAACAATGCGTCGGCGATGATGCGCGTCGCGCGTCACACATGGCAGTGAGGACACCCATGCTCGGTCTCATCTCCTGTTGACGACACTCGCGTTCCAGTTCCAAGCAAGCGCCATTCCATTCACAGATCCTCCCAGCAGCAGCACAAGCAGCAGCTCTCGCTCTCCTCGTCCACCACCGCCCACCAGCGATGAGCCGCCGCAACGAGCAGTGGCCCACGGCGCGCGACCTGTCGGGCGTGCCGACGCTCTCCGGTGCCTTCTGGCGGCGCAGCGTGCTCGGCGGGATCTACTTCCTCTGGGTCTGCGGGCTCGTGATCTTCGGGGTCATGTGGAGCTACACGCTCTTCTCAGTGCTGCGAACGCTCGCAAGCCGCAATGAAGTGCCGATCCCGCAGGCTGTGCGCGTCTACGTGGCGCTCATGGCGCTCTACGAGTCGTACCGCTGGCTCGTGCCGCCCGTGCCGTGGATGCAGGCGCGCCACTTTGTGCGCAACACGTTCAACTACTACCCGTACTTCCGCTTCAACACGTGCATCTTCGAAGGCGATGACGAGTCCAAGACGAGTGGTGAGCAGCAGCCGGACGCCGAACCTGCGTCGGCCACCACTACCACAGCAGCCGCTGCTTCTGCTGAGAAGAGCGCCGTCAAGTACAACTTCACGCCGGCGCTCAAGGCGCAGGACAAGGCGCTGTACGCGTTCCACCCGCACGGCATCCTCACGTGCGGCATGGCGACCAACGGCGCGCACCACCTGCGGTTCGCCGAGACCGACGCGCGGTGGCTCGTCGCGGAGAACCTCTTCTGGTTCCCTGCGCTGCGCGATCTGCTCAAGTGGCTCGAGTTCGATAACGTGAACAAGGACACGTTCGAGAGGCTCATGGAGAAAGAGCAAAACATTGGCTTCGTGCCCGGTGGCTTTGAAGAAGCGACGCTCTACCAGCGCGGCAAACACCGCGTGTACATCAAGAAGCGCTTCGGGTTCATCAAGCTGGCGCTCCGGTACGGCTACAAGGTGTACCCGGCGTACACGTTCGGCGAAGAGCAGACGTACAGCGCGTTCCCATTCTTGCTCTCGCTCCGCCTCAAGCTGAACGAGTGGAAAGTGCCCGGCGCGGCGTTCATCGGCAGCCCCTGGTGCTTCTTCATGCCGCGCAGTGACGTCGACCTCATCACCGTGGTCGGCAAGCCGCTGCAGCTGCCGAAGATCCCGCACCCGACGCACGAGGACGTGAAGAAGTACCACGCGATCTACGTCGCGACCCTCGAAGCGCTCTTTAACAAGCACAAGGGCAAGTACGCGACGGACCCGAACGCGCAGCTCGAGTTGTATTAGAGATAGAGTTGGTGGAGGACAACATCGTTAAATGCGATCTTATAATTCAAGTTCTAAAGCTAAGAAATTGGTCCAAAGGCACTTCGATGAACCCGAGTTACGCTGCTACTTTGATAGAAGCGACTGTAAGGACTGCATGGTGTGGTTGCGATACACGGTCTTCCAGATCTTCAGCAGCCCCCAGTGGTCGTCGGCTGCCAGTCCGAGGTTCGTGGCCTGGTCGAGCGCGCGCTGGAAGCCCGACTTCGCGATCTTCTGGGTGAGCAGGCGCTCGGCGATCCGGATGTCGCCGTTTGCCTCTACTGTCGCGAGTAGTGACAGCAGTTGTTTGGAGCGAGCGTTGCTCTTTGTTTTCTTTACGGGGCCTTCGCTCGGATCGTCAAGCCCACTTGGTAGGATGCCATCTTCTTGACCATCCGCCTCTTCATCGTTATTGTCCAGTTGAGACTGCTGTTGCTGCTGCTTTCCAGACTCACTTGAAGCAGTAGGGCCTGCCTTCACTAAGAGCAGCGAGGTTTGCTCGATGTTCGGCGCCAAGATTTGCAGCCGCAGCTGCTTGGGTCTCGCTCCCACCTCTTCCTGGCCGCGTTTCGCCCTCGCCCGAAGTGCTAGTTTACTTGCGCCTCCTCCAATCTTACGAGTACTTCTCAGCAGTAAGCTGTTCTCCCCGTCTTCCTGAGAAGCAGAGTGTGGAGTTCTTCCTCGTCCGGACCGTTTCCCTCCTCCTCCGCTCACTGGACGACGAGCTGCAGTCACTTGGTCCACGATCTTCTCCATACAAAGCTGCAGCGCGTTGTTCACGACCCCAGCTGCGACGGTTTCCAGGACCTTGCGCTCCTCGTTAAGCTGCTTCTGCGTCTTGGACTTGATGGGGACCACGTGAACCCCATAATACTGTGAGGGTTTTGCGCACCGACTCTTCCAGTCGCGCACGCACCAGAGCGACTTGGCACGCGCCTGCTCCTTGAAAGCTGCACCTGAGCTTCAAAGTCCTTGGCGCTCTGGGTCTTGGAAAAGATCTTGAGCAGCCGGTCCTTTGCCATTGCGAATGACAGAGTGCGTTCCTTGACCCGAAAGCGCACAAAGCCCTCGACGCTCGCACCTTCCTTCTCGAGCGAGAGGCACGCGAGACTCGTGTGTAGCATGCGCAGCATGGGGCGTTTCTGCAGGAACCCCTGGGAGTTCTCGAGCGTCACGAGCACGTCGGACTTAGAGAAGAGCATGTCGGGATGGAAGTATGACGAGCTATCGGTTGGTGCTGGTGGTGGCGGAGGTTGTGGCACTTCATCACTATCTCTAGGTAACTTTACTTGGGTTTGTATGTCACTTGCATCTGTATGACTGGCTTGATTGTCGTTCTTGTTACTGCGAAGGCGACGATCCCTGGTCCTGAGTCGGTTGTTGGCCTCTCGTCGCTGCCTGGCGAGCCGCCGGAAGACGTCCTCGACGAGACTCAGGTCGAGCGCGAGCGCGGCCTCGGGACTGCGCCACTCGCCTTCTTCTTCGGATCTCTGGTTGCAGCGAAGCACCATTCGGTCGATCCTGTTTGGATGGCGCGGACCTCTTCGGCGCAGTGCGATTGGATAGATGAATGAATCTCCTGAGTCCTCCTGAAGAGACGCCACAAGGACGTCGAGTTGGACATATCAGTGACTAGTAATGCATGACATTTACGAAAGAGCATAGACAACACTCATTTTGCTGACCTCACCTCTTCAAATGGCGGTTCAGTTTGCATAGAAATGGGAGAATCGATATGTATTCGCAGTCATTGTTCTTTTGATGGGATCTTGAAGAGGCACCAAAAACCCTTCTCCAATCCAGAAGCCCGATCTTCTACGCGAGCTTTTTCCATTTGTTGCCACCAAGATGGAGCTCTTCTTGCTGGACACGACGGAGAAAGAGGGCGAAGACAATAAACTCTACCACTACAGTCGCCATCACCATCTCCAGTCAAGCAGCAGCACCGATGCTTCGTCGTCCTCTTCATGGCGGGACTTGCGTGGCGTACTCGCTGCGGCGGTGGGGACAACGTCCTCGGTCTGTGGCGAACCCCTCCAGCGCGCGCACTTCAAGTCCAGTAGCTCTACTGCTTCTTCGCATCCTGATAGTGACGAGGGGACTGGGGTCGTCGGCTTCGTCAACCTCTACGAGGTGCTCTACGTGCTCGTGTTCCCTCCGGTTCTCAAAGTGCCGATGCCGATCGTGCGGGTAAGGTTCTCAACTGACGGGATCTTTAGAGCTACACTGGGGGCTTAAGAGTATACTCATCCTGTGGTACTTTTGTGTCATATTGTCGTAGTACTACACGCGGTCGAGCTGCGACTTGATGCTGAGTGTGTTTGGGTATCCAGCCGCCAAGCTGAGCGAGTGGAAGAAGAACAACAGTAGTGAGGCTGATCTCCAACTTAAAGAACGGCTGGACGAGTTTTTCTTGGGCGTGTTTGGACCGAATCAATCCTTGCTCAAGCTGTTGAATCAGGCGTGATCAGGGAGCCGAGGTGTCCAGCGTTCCTGAGGTATTTCGTCGTGCACGATCGATTGCGGGATGTGATCATTGGCGAGAGCTTCCAGGAATGCTGCCTTGATCATCTCAACACCAAAGCCCATCAGAGCAGTGTATCTGCGCAACAGAAAGCGGCTCATGCTACCATTTTCTCGCTCTTTGTCGACCGAGTCGCGGCTTTTCAGCAGATGTACCAGTCCTCTGAGCCACCAAAGAACCTCAATGACGCAAAAGTCGGCAGTCTTGGCTGTGATCCCGACCTGCCGACTTGGATCGCGCCTGTGAAGCTGGACGTCGACGACC
This sequence comes from Globisporangium sylvaticum, assembly GCA_023334975.1. Classification (NCBI taxonomy): domain Eukaryota; phylum Oomycota; class Peronosporomycetes; order Pythiales; family Pythiaceae; genus Globisporangium; species Globisporangium sylvaticum. The sequence goes on from JAADVK010000035.1 coordinate 7,524, forward strand.
CGAACACGCTGTTTCTGCACGAGAAAAGTTCGGATACTGGCGCAGACATCTCCTCGGAGGATGCGCACATCTTCCCACCTCCAGGCGAGACTTTGTTCACCACTCCAGAAGCACAGCAACATGGACCGGGATCGCTCCTCGCAAACCGACTGGTGCATCAAGACGCCGAGCCGCACTTCGTCGCCAGTACCGGTCAGCGCCTCTGGATCGTCACCAACTACTACGAGACCGTCAATTTGTTCGCGATCTTTGACGCAGAGCTGGTCACCTTGGACACGATCGAGCAGCAAATGGACCGCGTGTGTACATTTGGAGGGTATACTAGCACTGATGAGGGCAGTCAACCAAACTAACTAACCTAGCACAATAAATAACATAAGCTACCCTATCGATCACTATGGAAAGGCTTACCTCGTCTCACCTTTCATTCATTCTTGGCAGCTTAGAACGAGAGCAAGAACGGTTCCCGTGGCGTGAACGCCGAGATCTCGCCGCGGTTGAGCGCTGGTATTTCAAAGTTATTCCAGAAGAAGAGCATGAGCAGCACCAGCAGCACTGACATGGCCGTGAGCGCCACGTACGAGAAGCCGAACGGGAACGAGAACAAGTAGAGGTGGAAGAACGTGAAGAGACAGAAGAAAAGCGGCGGGAAGTACACCTGCGCGAGTCGCGAGCGCACGCTGATGACGGAGAAAGACTCGCCGACCCACATGATCGTCATGATGGCGAACGCGAGCAGGTGGTCCTTGTAGAGCTCAAAGAGGAAGAAGAGCATCCCGACCTAAGAAAGCAAACAACAACGTCCAGTTTAGGAAGGCAGACACCATGTTGAAGTGGCCACACAAAGGTGTACATATTGGGAGTCTTCACCACATACCAGGACTGGCACAAACATGAGCGACTGCGCAAAGTACGCGAGCACGAGGTTTGCGAACGGGATCTGCAGCTGCGAGCGGTTCTGGAAGAGCGCTGGTGGTTCAAAGGCAAAAAGAGTCCAGTAGTGGTTGGTTAGCCTTGGACTGCACTCAGCAGCATGAGCCAAGTCAGTTAGTTACTAAGACGCACCTGTGAACGTGATCATGCGCTTCTGGGTCTCCATGAGCACGAACGCCACGAGCGCCGTGATGATGAAGAAGAGGAACAGGATCGTGTGGATCACTTTGAACTTGAGCGCGACAAACAGCAGCCACTAGGTAGGTGCACACAAGAAGACAGAGGGAGGTTAAGCAACCACAACAAACGCCACGAGGAGGTTATAATCATAGTGACGCACACTCTTTGCCGCATCCTCGGGGTTGAACACGCCGCTGTAGTGCAGATCCGAGGCGATTTTGACTGACTCGCGGTAGAAAAACCCTTTCGCACCAAACTTGCGCACCACGTGGTTCATCAGGATCGTGTCGTAGCCGAGCACATGGTCGAGAAAGAGACTCCAGAGCGCGTTGTCGCTGCCGATCCACTTGAGCTCAAAGCACGCGCTGGAGCGCGGGATGAAGAGCGTGTCGACGCGCACGCCGTCGTGATACGACCTGCGCTGCTGTCGCTGACTTGTTGTGTCCGTCATTGAGATGTCCTGGAGCTCAATGAGCGACAGCAGCGCTTTCTGCGCCGCGAACACGAACGAGCTCTTGGTGTCGCGGTACTGGATCTCCTGCTTCTGTTGCTCTTGCTGCTGCTCTGTGAGCCACGCCACGTCATCAGGAATAACCTACACAATCGCCATCAGCACCAGTGTTAACCTTGCATTAACATGAGATATTCAATGAGACGTTGGGATACGAACCTGGATGCGCAGCACCAGGCGCGGGTTGTCTGCGAGAAACTCACTACCGTTGTTGTTATAGCGACTGAACTGTGCGGCGAGTGGGGCTGGGAAGTACTGTGCGAGGCAGTCGCTGGGGCTCCCGCTCACGAAGCTCACGTGCAGGAGGCAGCAGAGCACCAGCAGGTGCGACGCGACCACAAAGAGCAGCATTTCGAGACGCAGGCGGCTCTGTTGTTGCACACAAAGAGTCGTAAGAGGCCAGTGAGCATGCGCACATAGATACAGACTAGACACGAGAGAGAGACACACCCACACAGAGACGCTCTTACCTTCGCCGTGAGCAGGCGCTGGAACCAGTGCAGCAGCTGCGCGTGCATGCGGAAGTAGATCTCCTCCATCTCCTCCATGCCCTCTTGTTGCTCGTTGTTGCTTCAATTCTTCACGATGCCAAGTTGAAATCGTGGAAATTAAACTGGTTTAAGTATCAGAGTGTTAACTTAACAAACACATAATACCGGTATTACAATTTTCCTTTCAGTCCTCTTATATCAACAATTGCATCGAATCTATACATAATGTTTGTATGCTATAGTCTAGCAACCCATTTACCCCACACTAGCACTCCAAATTCCTGTTTATTTTACATTGTTACCGACAAACCTTCTTCATATCCGCACTCGCTGATCTGCGCTTTCAAACAGCAACTCCCGCACTTTGAAGTGCTTCGATGTTATTATCAGTATCAGGCTGCAAGGCGTGTGCGAAAAGTGTGCCCCTGTTGACGCTCCCATACAAAAAAAGAGAAGAGAGAACAACAGCGACGTCGAAGAAGCACCAGAAGCACCAGCGCAACCAAGCAAGCGCAACTGCCTCCATCTCTCTCTCTCTCTCTCTCTCTATCTCCCTACCCGCTCGCCATGGAGATGCACACGCCCCTGCCTCCGCACCTGCACCACCCAGGCACACCAGCGCCGGGCGGACGTCCCCGCGGCGCGCGCGCGGGCGAGCAGATGCAGCTCGTGTCGTCGCTCGTGACAGGCAAGCGCTACTTGCTGCTGTCCGTGCTGGCGACGGCCATTGCGGTCGCGTCCACGTACCAGCGGCTGCTGCAGCTGTCGCCCGCCGACTGGCAGCAGCTCCTGCTCGAGCAGGCAGCGAACTCGACGGATGGAGCTGCGACGGCGGCGTCTCTTGTGGTGGAGAACAGTGGCGTTGGCAGTGGCAATGCAGATGCAGACGCAGACGCAGCGTTTGGTGGGGTCAATAACGCCATGACTGCCGCGGTGTTTGTGACGGAGCTCATGCGCTCTCGCGTCAGTGCGGCGGTGAGTCGAGTCTGCTGTCTCTCTGTTATGTGTGTGGCGTTGTATGCTCGATATCGCTCATGGTGCTAATGTTGATGTCGTTATGTTTGTGTAGATTGTGATGCATTTCTATTCCGTGCTGATGTACCATTTGTTTCTGGCGGTGGCGCACGCGTGCTTTGGAGTGATCCGACCCGTTGAGATCCAGGTACTGTACTCTATGACGAATTATTGTCCGACGTGTTTTGAAATTCGCATGATACGATACTGAACTATGGTGTTTCTCTATGGTTGAATGTGAATAGCAAACGAAAGAGACGATGATCCACTTCATCCTCATGCGCTGCCTGCTGCTCGCGAGCACGATGGGCTCGGGCCAGAAGACCAAAGTGGGGCTGCTGCTCATTTGGCTCTCGACCGTCGCGTTCCTGCGCGGGATCCTTTCGCTCTGTAGCGCGCGGTTCGAGCACGTAAGAAAAGCAGAGCTCTGTTCTTTTGTACTCCTATTCCGGTTCTAACGAGCTTTTCATGATTGCCTATGTGTTCTTGCAGCTGTTGACACGACCGATGACCCAGATGAAGGACCTGCACCGCCTCGCGCTCGCTTTGGGCATTGTGATCGCGCTGGACTTCCTCATGGCGACGATCTGCTCGCTTGTGAGCGTGTTCTCAATCTTGGTCGTGCACTTTGCGTGGTTTGAAGCCTCTCTGCTGCTGATCAAGACGCTGCAGCTCGGCACGAAAGTAGCGTTCCACGTGTTTGATGTGGGCAACAGCGTCGAGTTTGGCTCGGAGAAGGGCGAGTTCTACCTGCTCGTGCTGCAGACGACGCTCAGCGGCTGCTACTTGGTGCAGCTCGTGTTCTACTACCTCTACATCATCAGCGTCGACCAGTTCCGCGTGAGCTTTCTGGACTTCATCTTGATCATCAATGTGAAGAACGCGACGGTGCAGCTGTTGGAGAATCTGAAGAAAGTCAAGATGTACCACCAGGTGGTGATGGACCTCGACCAGTTGTTCCCAGACGCGACGAAAGCGGAGCTGGACGCGGTCTCGGACGACGTGTGCGTGATCTGTCTCAAGCCCATGGACGTTCAAGCGAAGAAGTTGCACTGCGGCCACTTGTTCCACCGCTTTTGTCTGCGCCAGTGTCTGCAGAAGGCGTCGGTCGGCGATGCTTTCAACAACGGCATGGACGGTGGCGTGAACCGCGTGGCGACTGGACTGGGGATCGACACTGGCAATGCAGCCGCACCCACGCAGGCGAGCTCGACTTTGCGCTGCCCGATCTGCCGCAAACATGTACACTCGGGGAAGCCGGATGCACCGCCACTTCCGACGCAAGGTTCACCTGAACAAGCTGCGCCTGCTGCTGGTGAGGACGATTTGCTGCTGCACGAACACGAAGACACTGTTGAAGGAGCTCGCGCGGCTGAAAATGCGCTCGTTGCTGATCCTGAGACGGAAGAAGTGATCCGCTTTAGCAGTGAGTAATTTTGTTCTGTTGTTGTTGTAATGCGTTGTGTGGTTTTGCCAGTCTGACGTCTTCCTGTGTGTGTGTGTTTTTTTTTTTTCTTTGTTCGTTTCGATAGCTGAGTTTCTTTCTCGCTGGGTGCCGTTTCCCAACTTTTCGTTCGAAATCGTTCGTCACCGAGATGGCGCGAACGGTGCTGGTGGCGGTGGCGGTGGTGGGTTCGTGGTGACGCCTGAGATGGTGCAGCAAGTGTGGGAAGTGTTCCCTCAGTACTCTGCCGAGTCGATCCGCGACGATTTGGTGCACACGCGGTCTCCTGAGCGCACGATTGAACGCATTCTGAGCGGCAGTTTTGAAACCCGGCGTCAGCAGCAAGATGCGGCGGATCGCGGAAGCGACATGGGGGAGATCGCGCAAGCGATTGAAGACATCGATGAAGAGCTTCGGTGGAACATGTCGACGCTCTGGTCGAACTTGTGGCGCAGACAGCCCGTGGATCGCCATGGCGATGGGGCAGAGCACATTAATTTCCCTGAGAACTACGGAAACGGTAACGACGAGATGTATGCTGGTCGAGACGGCGCAGCTGACGCGGAGACCACGTTGCACCGACTGCAGCGACGGCAATCAGACCAGCAATAGGCTTGTGCTCCCACCTCTCCCTATACAAAGGGAACCCTGTCTGAAGCATTTGACAGTATCTGAAGGTATGCCGACCCCGCCCTTTCCTGCTCGTCTCCTTCTCTCTTTATTATATTCAAAGTAGCAACCTACCACACACTCAAGCAGCAATGAAGGGTGTCGCTTGTCACGTGGCAGGTATAAATGGTGAATGCATTTTTGTTGATTAGCTGCGATGTGTGTGCTCATGAAAGTTCGAGGTCCAAGTCCAGGTCTCCAGATGTGAACGAAAAATACGGCGAGAGTGTGAGTCACCAATAAAACCATAGACCAAGCTGGGTGAAGTTGGCGCGAACCAAGGTGCGTGCAGTGCGGAAGATGCGTGGAGCGAAATGATCAACGTTGTGACAGCCATTTATAGGGAGGGACAAGAAAGTGCCGGTGGAAATAGATGCAGCCAGGCAAAAGGCTTTTGAAGTGCGTAAATGAGAGGAACCACGGAGCTTGGCAAACTGAAGGTGAGTTGCTGCAAACAGAAACACGCGTGGAACGTGCACTCGAGCGATTAAAAGCGGCGTTGCAAGCATGCAGACAAGTGGGTCCGAGCAAAGCCGACGAAAGAAGCGCATCCTCGTTACCTTGAAACCAGCGGCGTACCGCAATCTCTGGATCATCCTCGTTGTGCTGCATGCAGTCCACGCCGCTGCATTTGGGGACGAAGCCTACGTGCTCTTCAACACGCTCGTGAATGACAGCTCGCTCAACCGAAATCTGCAGGCGTATCGACTGGATCACACCTTCAATGCCCCCGTATCAGCGGCGATGGTCTTCACGAGTGGATTTGTGTGCGTTTGGCATGGGCTCTCGGTGGCACGAGCGCTCTTCTGGTCGTTCGGGCAACGCAAGTTGGCGTTCCACCGCTTGCATCCCTCCTCGTACCAAGAATCTCGCGTATTGAAGTCGTGGAGCACGGTAAATCTCAGGCGCGATCGTCCCGCCACTGCGAAGAATCCGCTCGGCGTGGCTGGGCGTCTTTGGCTTGGACAGCAGACACTTTGACGACATGCGCGACATTCGGGAGCTCGTGGAGATCGGCGCGCAAACGTACTTGGTGTATTTCACAAGCAAAGCGATCTCGTCGCGGGTGTTGACATCGTTTGGAGCGATCGCGCTGACGCTGAACTGCTGGTCCACACCGCTGATCGACCTCGTCTGGTCTCGCGACGAGAGCAAAGCGCGGTACTTTCGGCTCCTGATCGGCATTTGGCTCGCGTGCTGCTTCACGACCGGGATGCGCGCGCTGGAGTACTACACCTACATCAACGACTACGCGCTCGCGAGACGGTACAACATTGAGTGGACTGCCAACAATCTGAACCAGTTGCTGCACATGATCATCAACTCGTGGTCGGATATGATCATGAGCCGGCTGAACCTGCTCACAATGACATCGCGATGGAGACTTTGAAAGCCCGAGTTCAGCACCCTGCGATTGTTTCGATGACGCCACGAGTAGTACTTCAAGCAATTGCCATCGCCTGGGCATCGAAGGATCTGCGAGTGAGCTAGAAGTGGAATTGAAGAACGTGAACACGAACGATCTGCAGGCGCTCATCATCTCGCACTGTCCGCGATTGGAGATGCCTCCTTTGATCCAACAGTTTGAGAAGTTGTTTGAATTGGAGGTCTACAACAGCTCGATTGTGCGATGGGACGAAGACGCTGCGCTCACGATGGATTTCCACCCGGCGCTTGCAGTGTTCAGACTCATCCTAGTTCAAGGGATCCCAGAACTACCTGCAGGACTTCTATCCTCCAACTTCCCAGCGACTGACATTGAGATCATTCTCACAGACCTGGCTTCGCTTCCGGACGACCTCGAGGCAAAATGGCCGCACAGGATCGAGATTTTGGCGATCGAAGGGAGTCAACTTACTCAAGTCCCAGAGTTTGTGACGAAAGCGCACGTTTCTCAACTCTTCCTGAGCTCGAATGGCATTGAAATCATCCCTCCGAGTCTGCTTGTCAACCACAGCTTCGATGTGCTGATGCTGAGTGGCAACCCGATTCAGGATTTCCCTCCATCGCTCTCACCGACACAAGCAAGAAGTGGCAGCAGTGGTGGTGGTGATGAAGCAACAGAATTCGACAGCTTCCGATGCACAAAACTGTTGATTCAAGCAACGGGAATCAGTGCGATTCCAAAGTGGGTGCTGTCGGGCTCAAGTGTATTTGCTGGATCGACTCCGTTCTGTTTACAGAACTCACTCTCTAAGGGCAGTGCTTCTCAATCCCCATCACTCTCAGGCTCGCGCGCAGTTATCGACTGCACCCCGTTCCCGGATACGATCGCAATGGGGCTCCCCCTTCCGTTACAAGCTCAGCTGCGCGCACCTTGAGAAGACAAGTCAATCGGATTCATTGATTGAAGGCTCTCGAGAATGGGACGACGAGTCCTTTGAGGACGCCAGGGCTTTCTCGCCCACGCGACCACCGCGGGCTCACTGGTCCATTGTGCAGCTTGCTGTGCGGTGTTGAACTCTGTCCGTTGGTACTGGGGTGACTATTGCTATCGCTGCTGCCATTGTTGCTACTGCTGTGGTGCTGGGCGGTGAGGAGGACTGCGACCCGCTCGAGACGTCGCTGCAGAGGATGCTGCAGGCGCGCTGCTTCTCGGGTTTTGACGGCAAGTCCGCCACGTACCTGTACTCGACGCAGCTCACGCACTCGAACGTCGTCTCGACGGTCGTGACCTCCCGCCCGTTCAACCTGAAGCGAAGACAGAACTTCCTGCTCTCGCTCAATAACAGCAACAACGATGGCGGTAACAATAGCAATGATCCCAGCAAGTTTGTGGAGAGGGAGAAGCAGCTTGGCGGTAGCCGGAACCAGGACCTGCACTCTACGCACGTGTGCGGCCAGCCGTGTAACCCAAAAAAGGTCCGCAACCAGCAGAAGGGCATGTACCAGGCGCAGCTCCCGGCATTTCGGCGCAGTCTTCCGTCGCTGCCAATCCCAGTGAACCGATTGAACCAGGAACTGATCCAGGTACGGATTGTAATTTCTATCTGAGCTCGTTGTGATGCGACCTATCCTCTCTCACAAAATGTATTTGTGCTTGGTGGGAACCTGTGTAGGAACGCGACAAATTCACGGCGCAGCTGCACAAGGAGCGCGCCGAGAAGAACCTGCTTGAGAATTGGGCGGCGACGAAGATCCAGGCGTGCTATCGAGGGTACCGCGGGCGTCCGCGCATCGTCACGTACCAGATTCGCCAGCAGCTCAACAGTCTGCGAGCGATCCGTCTTGATGCAAGCCATTTTCTCAATTGTGTGCAGACTGTTGTATTGAGTTTCTAACCCTCGATAACTTGTGGATCGCTTGAACAGCTCTCTGATATGCGCGAGAGCTTGAAAAAAGCAGAGGAGTCCTCTGGCACAGCAGCAGATAAAAACCCAGGGTCTCAACAAGTGTCTCCATGGCGGAAGGACGTCAACGAACGAGCAGGCAAGAAGCACGACGTGCGGACACGGAAAGAGCAGATCTACAGTGCAGCGACGCTCATTCAGGTGATAAACTAACTGAGCTGGGTTTGCTTAGATTCTGATGGATATTGGTTCTCGGATCAATCTGAGAATTGGAAATTAACTTGGGTTTACACAATTTGGGGGGCAGGCTTGTGTCAAGCGCTTTCTCGCGCGCTTCGGGTATGTGCATCTGATAGCAAGACACTATGATGAAGCGCGGCTGAAAGCTATCATTCGAGTCCAGGTAAGTTGAATATCCCCCGATGACAATGCCTAGGATACAATATTTGACTTGCATTCGATAATGATTCCTGTCAAACGCGTCGTGTACCCAATAGAGCGTCTACAGGGGCTTTCGTCTGCGCAATAGGACCCACCGAGTCGTCGCAAAGCTCCAGCTACAGGCCGTGCTTCAGACCCAGAGCCTCATCCGCGGCATCCAGGCCCGCGAGCGAGTCTGCATCCTGCGCTTTGAGCAGAAATCCGAGCGAAGGAGACGCGCGGGCAAGCCGCTGCAGTTCACACTCCCGAGTCGCACTCGCCCCCGCAGCAGCAACGAGTTCGCTGCGACCGCTCTATGAGCACCGCAAGACGCGCGCGAAACTCGAATTCAAGAGCGCCAAGTGGAGAGAGGAGCAGATGTACCTGCGCATTCATGTACGTCACTGTCATGGGAATTTCGATCTAAACTTTAGCATTATTGTAGCGACGCTTCTGGCTAGATACTCACTCTCTCACTATCTATGCCTCCTTATAGAAAGTCGTAGTGAAGCTCTGTATCAACCAGAGAGCCCTGCACCGCCGGCTTCTCGCAGAAGCGCTCTCAACCCCGACAAAGCGCAAAGCGCGAGCTTCCTCGGCGCAGAAGAGCGCGCGAGCTTCCTCGGCGCAGAAGAGCGCGCGAGCGGACGGGAAACAGCCACGGAATGGCAGTGCGCGGGGCCTCCGGATCCGTTCGCCATCTTCACGGAGACGAGAGCTGGCGCAAGTCTCCTCGTCCTCGTCCTCCACACTTGGGACACCTCCAACGACTCTCGACTCGCCTCACCGACTGAGCAGTAGCACGTCGCCTTCCTCACAAGTACTGTCCGGATAATAAGGTCGAGTTCCAAATCTCATCCTCAGAAATCAGGGAGGATGTCGAAGAACACAAGCTATGTGAACATCGAAGATGACGTGCAGCGTGCTTGCAGACTTCCCAAGGGTATTCGAGTTTTCCGTGCATCCCCAGTAGGCTGGTGGAGGAAGCAGCTTGAGCTGATTTTGCAGATGCCGCCGGACAAGGCTCCATTTCATACACCGAAGACAACGAGCCCGACTCAAGCAGTCAGCCCAGCTATGTACTATGTACTCGGAGGGCGAGGTCCCTGAAGGGGGTGGGGGGTGGTTCATGATTGCTGTAAGCGAAGAAACCGAGGGCAGCGAGAGCGCGGTATCCCTCACCCAAAAATGGAGAGCAGCAGGGTGACGACCCAGACCAGATGGAAGTGACAAGTACGACTCAGAAATGCTATGTGAACCTGGCAGGAACCATCTGACTGGTAGCGCGGGTACCGACGGCCACGTCGCTCGAAGTGGAAATCATTTGAGGGAAAGAATGAGATCCCAGATGGCATCCTGACAAAATAGAGAGATGTGGTGGTTGTGTTCCAGTGCCGCGTCGCGTCGTTGTGGGCGTCAAGTACAGTCTCCAAATCCATGGAAGGAAAATCGAATGACGAGTTGCATGCCTCTTGACTCTGTCTTTGGCGCCTTTCGCAACGAATGCCACCGAACTGGCTCCACATACAGTTGTAGTTGTTGCGAGCTGATCTCTCAACCAACAGCTCATGTGAAGAAACGACTGGAGAGCACCACGACTGGAGAGCCTTCGTGCTTTAAATTAAAAGCTTGCCACCAAAAGAGACGGCGCGCGCTCGTATTCGCCGAACGAGGAGCGCTGACTGACTGACTCCACGCTCCGGCGAGTCCCACGCGAAACCAACACTCAGACTGTTTCTTGGAAAGCCAACGTCGTGCAATTGTGAGATGCAACCCAACGGATGATTGGTTGGTGGCTAAAGTGTACCCATTCCGATGCATTATTGATGCATGTTACGCTTCAATGCATCGTTAAGAGGACGATTTCGAGCCTGGGGCGAACTGAACACAAACATGACAGTGTGACTCATTACCACCCACCCTTCGTCTCAAAAGCATTGGGTTCACACAAACACATCCGACAATGCGGCACACAAACCTCCACATGTTTTGTGGCGTTTTGTGGAAAATGAATACGAGTGAAGGTTGGTAGAAACAGCAGGGAAAAGCTGATCCAGCCAGCAAGCAACAGAAACAAAGTAACGAACGCTACTGTAAATTAATGCGCGTTGGCCTCAAGGGGGTTTCTTTCCACTCTCTCTCTCTCTCTCTCTATCTGACTCTCTCTTTCTCTTTCGAGCCTCCAGGCTTCCCACGCTCCTGGCCCCTCTCTCGCTCTCTCCACTGAGCTCTTGCGCCGCACTCACATCCAGGCTCTTCATTCCGCAAATTGCGACCTTCTCCTCAAGAAGCCTCCAGCCTCCAGCCCCACGAGCCCCAGCAAGCTCGCCCCTAGGTCCGTACCTACAAAACCACCAAGCTATCTTCCATCAACCATGGGCAACGTCTGTGCCGGTTCTGCCGTTGGCAAGAGTGTCAACACGCCGCGTGACCCTGCCGACAAGGAGCTCGACGAGGTGGAAATGCGCGAGACCAAGATCCCGGACTTTGACGCGTTCTTCGAGCGGGCCGCCGAGCCGCTGAACAAGATGGTCGAGATCCACAACAGCATCGGGCAGAGCGAGGAGAACCTACAGGCCGCGGCCGCCGCGATCCAGGGCGAAGCGCAAGTGCGCCTCACGGTCACCCCCTCTGGACGCGTGGACCTGGACTTCTGGAAGTTTGACGACAAGGACAACGAGTACGTGTTCACACAGGCGGAAGTCGAAGCCGCGGTCAATGACAACCAGGCGCTGCGCGACGCCTACGAGCGCACGGACCACGCGGTCAGCAACCTCAACTCGGCGGTCGAGCAGCCGACCAACCTGGCGCCGACGCAGTTCATCGAGAAGCGCGGCCGCCTCTTCATCGAGCGCAAGGGCAACCAGGACGCGTTCATCCGCGACGTCAACATCGCGGTCTTCTCGCTGCGCAAGCAGCTGGCGCTCGCGGCGGGCGTCAACGGACTCAAGGAAGGCGTGGTGATCTTCGTCAAGGAGCTCGCCAAGGTGCAGGAACTGGGTCCACTCAGCGCAGACACTGATGAGGATGGCGCGATTGTCGTCATGTGTGGCGACCAGGAGCTCGATCTCCGGAAGCTGAACAACCTCTCGAAGCCGGCCCAGCAGCTGCGCGATGCGCTGGTGGAGTTGCTCGAGAACGTCCAGACCGCTGCGACCTCGGTGCCGGAGCTCGCGGAGCAGAGTGCCGCGTTCGCGGAGGAGGCGCAGGCGCTGTCGGGGAAAGTGGGCGACGCAGTCTCGGACTCGGATCTCGGGCTGGCCGACAAGGCGAAAGCCATGCACGCGACGTCGGTGAACACCAAGGCGCTCGCGAGCGCGCCAAAGATCGCCAAGGCGACGGCGATGATGATCAAGTACGCGGGCACGGAGCTGAAGCAGGCGATGAGCATCCCACTGGGCGGTTAGGATAGTTGGTTCTGAGTAGAGTGGGCGAAGTATTCGTGTGCATGTCGACCAGAAGAGAGAGCGAGAGAGGTAGTATATAAGACTGAGTGGAGCACCAGCAGCAGCAGCAGGCACAAATCATGGAAGAAGAATGGCGAAAGAAGCCATTCTGTCCGTTTGAGATATATTAAATATACAAGACCAGGTTGCGAATAGTTTGATTGTGAAGTTGAGAACAAGTTGAGAGCATTGGACTTTGAGCAAGTATACCACATGCAGCTAGACCTCCGTGTCGCCTGTGAAGGAATGTCGAAGCCCTTTGCCCTCTAACGCAGCGTTACTGGTATTGGCGCCACCGTATTCGCCCTTCCGATGATGAAACACGAATCTGTTGTTGGCTTGGGGTTGGCTTGGGGCTGTGCTGTCGCCGTCGCAGGCTACACAGGGAACATCCAACATCCGATGTCGCTTTCACACTTTTTCATTTGAATATGTGGCAAACGCAGAGGAAGCGGTTACGATGTCAGCGGCGATCCTTCGTTCACATGGGTCGGCTGCAAGGGCTACACACACTAACAAGCAGACACGCTGAGCGAACCGCCTTTGGTGCTTTCTTTTTGCTGTTTGTCTGTCTGTTTGCCAGTAGTTCCAGAGAAACTTTGAGCATGCGACGCCGAGTAAACGCCAAACCAAGTGCACAAAGTGGCGGCAGTAGCTCCGCAACAGCAGCAGCGTCGTCGCGCCTGCCGGACGTGCTCCCAGAGGACCGGAGCGTGACGCCACGCGCGCCACCGCCGCGTTCGAGCGGAGCGGCTGCGGCTCCCGCTTCGCCCAAGCTGCTGTTCAGCTCGTTCAATCAAGCGAATGGACAAACGAGAAGGTCAGTCTGAGTATTCATTAGGGAGGTTGAGTGAGTACTGGTAGAGACACTCATGCGGGATATTGGTTTTTCTACGGTTGAGTGCAGGACATTGGACCTGCGCGACAAGAAGAAGCTGCGCTGCATTTGGCTTGCGCCTGGCGAAGGTATGGTAGCTAGAAAATGCACGATTGGCTATCTGTGCATGTCAAGTGAAAGTCAGCTTTATTGAATCGTTGGACTTACGGTTGTGTGTGTGTGTGTGTATTGGTGCAGGAGACCAGCAGATCGTTCGCCCTCCGCCCCTCGATGGGATCCACTACTCGTACATCGCGGTAGGTGCTGTCGCCGTGGTAGCTTTCTCTCGTGTTTGTGCGTGAAGGTGCAGTGTTTTTGCTAAGCGTGCTTGTTTTTGTGCTCTCACACACTCGTAGACGTCGCGATTCGGTCAGGACGTGCTCGCAAAGATCAAGCGAACGGACACGTTGTCAGTCAACTTGGAGAAGAACGGCCGCTTCATGGACGCAGTGCACACGTACGAGCAGTCCAGTAAGATGCTGGTACGATCTCCTTCTCGTGTGTGCTATTTGGGCTTCAAACCACATGATGTTGGTATGCGTTTTTGCTGATCGGTTCTTGTGGTATATGGCGGTGATGCAATGGCTGAAATTTTGCAGAATCGGTGCATGCAAAAGCGATCCGAGTCGCAAGACGTGACAGTCGAGGAGATCAAGTGGCTTCGCGTCGACTATGAGATCCGATGCGTCCAGCTCGTCGCGCTCTGTATGCTTGGAGCCCGGAAGTCCGATGCGCAAGCAGACAACACGCCATTCCTGGTACGTGTTGCTATTGCTTTGGTCATCATGTATCTAGGCTATGTGTTGCTTAATTATGAAAACGACACCTATTGTTTGTGTGCGAATGGATACAAACACAGCTTTTGAAGAAGGCAGAGGAGCTCACTGCTCGAGACGGGTTGCACTACTGTAAGAACCACGTTCCGCGCTCAGCAGTCTACCAGAACATCGCGAATCACTACAAGAAGCAGAAGAAGTACCAAGCAGCGCTCCAGGCTGCCGAGAAGGCTGTCCGTATCAACGAGAAGCTGCCAGCGAGGGATCGGCTGCCAATCTCGTATTTCCTGAAAGCCTGTCTCCACGGACTGCTGAACGATCCGAGCAATGCAGGATTGATGTACACCGAGTGCCTCAATCTCTCCGACGCGCAGCAGCCTGCAAAGAAAGCGATCACGCGTGGCGCTGTTTCTGGTCGTGAAGATGAGCAAACCGCGTTAGAGACGTTCAGCATCTTGAAAGCGGCAACATTGCACAACATGGCGATTGAGTGGGCGAATTTGCACATGCCCGACCAATGTCGAGACGCGCTCGCGAACGCGATGGAAGTTGGCGTCGACTGTCTCCCGCAGACCCATCCAGTTGTACTGCGGATCCTGGATACGTACAAAGTCATGCGTCAGGATTTTTTGTTTAAGGGTGAACCGCCGAGCGAGACGAAGCCTGCTGTGACTCGTCCGAGTCCACCACCATCGTTCATGGGCACCGACGATGTCACGCCCCAGAAGCCACTGCCCCCGATATCACCAAGGTTTGTTGGAGGAGACCAGATCGCAGACAAGAGGAGTCCGCGAGTCGACAGAATCCAGCGAAGTGTAGCCGAAGTACACCCATCGCGATGTCAGCGTTCCAGTAGAGGCAGAGGAGGTTTCAAGCATCATTCCAGCATCAGCGGGAGAAGAAGACGATACTTTGAATCCAAAGACATCCGTCGAAAGATCTCAAATGGTTCGATCGGACACAAATGAAAGGCTACTCGGTGTCATTCTCTCCAGCGTGGTGTCCGAAAACGTAGAAAATGTTGTTCAAGCAACGATCGAGGACGTAACTTCAGCCCAGCTCGACGAAGAACTAAGAATGATGTCGAATCCCGCGAACTTTTTCAACAGCAACGCAGTTCACCTGGTGTCGGACGTGGTGAGCGCGTCCAAATCGGAATCTGGTTGGAGTGATGTCGTGTGCGTGGTTTCTGGAGAGGATCCGGTTGAATCATCGGATTTGGAGAATACATGGAACAATGCCGAAGGCGTCTGGCTACCTCCGACAATTGTGTTCGAACAATTGACTGGACCGTCAAGTGGTACGAGTTTCGTTGAATACGACGGAGAGGGCATTAGTCCGTCGAACATTGAGAAGCTGAACTCGTTTTCTCGCGCAACCGCTTCTTGGGAGGATCGCGTATCCCATTGGAGCCCTGTAGAGTCTTCACGGCTTGCGAGTGCGAGAAAGTCAGAGGAAAGAAGCCCGAGCAATGCGATCGCCGGAACGTCAAGCACAAGCACCATGAAGACACTGTGGAGCGCGGTGATGGGTCGTCAGCGGAGCATGAGTGAAGACTACTTGTTTGAACTCATTGCTCAGTGCGACGGTGGCCTCGAAGACCTCGAAGATGGCCTATCAGAGGTGTACGCTTCCGTATTTCCAGACGAAGAACTCCGCGACGCGAATTTGCCAGGCAGCCAAAGCCGCTCGGTCGACTGGGTGTCAGGGAGCTACGGCTTTGGGAAGAGTTCTCGGGATGATATGAACACTAATGGGTCTGCCAACCACGGCGGGGATGAACTGGGCAGCAGCAGCAACCCAAGAAAATCCGACGATCAAAGCACGTTCGACCTGGCAAGCGTGTTGGATGAACAAGCACTCACCGCAGATAAAGAAACGGTAAGCGGCGAGGAAATAGGAGCGGATGATCAGGACTACACGAAGACTGAAGGAAACCGCGGACCGCCAGCGCTAGGGCCGGAGATCGGATGGGATCCTCTGAACCAGGATCGCTCCAAGGTCGTCCGTAACGTTGTCACTTTGTATGTGTACACTACGCTACAGTACGCACTGCTCGAAGCCTCGAGCCGCTTAGAGGAAGGAGATCATAACTGAATCTCACAAAATGGAAGCAGATGCTAGTGCGTACAGTTGTGCGTCCTTTGATTTTGGTCCTCTTTCCCGTTGGATGTGTGAGCCCGCCACACAAACGTTGTGGTTGGGCGGGATTGTTCTCAAAGTGCGCTGAACGAAGGATAAGGATAGGAACTGACGCTCTACAGTAGTACTGTGTGCTTTGGGAACGACATCCACGTTCACCACCCTGAGCGCGTTTTGGCTATTCAATCTTCTTTAGTTCTTCTTTACACAAAGAAATGATCCTCACTTGGGTGTCTCCACGCCCTCCGAGTACTCCGGCGTGGTGAGCGAGCCACGGTAGCCGAAGAATTTGCCCTGGAGCAGCTGCAGACCCGCGGCGTCGATCTTCTTGGTTTCGTATAAAGGAACTTCCATTTGATATCAGCCAGCCATCTCGATGCTTGCTGCGCGCAAAAAAAAGGATGCGAATGTCAACCGCTCGAGCTACTTGCTGGTCACGTCGTGACCTATTGGACCTGAAATGCCCATTTGCAATTCACTTCTGACATCTCAACTTCAAGTATATAATAAACAGTTTATATCTCCAAAAAGAAATATTTTGTCGTAAAACGCACTTACCGGATCAAATAAGGTACCCCACTTGTTTTTTTTGAGGGGGCAAGCAAGCTTGCACAAAAAGCGATCGATTGGACTGTTAAAGCAAGCAAGAGCTCTGAGCACGCTCTCTCTCTCTCTCTCTCTGTAGCAGCAGCCAGCAGCCGCCATGTCGTCCCCGGAAGCGCAGTCCGGCAGCAGCAGCAGCAGCAGCGAAGACGAGTTCGACTTTGGCGCGACGTCCACGAAGGCGTCCGAGAGCACTGCCACCGCCAAGGCCGAGCCGAAGAGCGAGCCTGCCGTCAAGGCCAGTGACCACTCGAAGCTCTTCAGCGACGACGAAGACGACGAGGAAGATGAAGACGCTGGTGGTGACGGTGGCGAAAGCAAGGCAACCAAGGCGGAGAAGGGCTCGGACGACGGAGGAGACGACGGCCGCAAGGAGAAGGAGATGGAGGACCTCTTCGGCTCGGACTACGACTCGGAGGAGGAAGAGTTCAAGGCTTCGTACGTTTGCTTTTTTGTTGTTGCTTTACGCGTCTAACTAGCATGCCTCTGTGGAGCTGACTGGATTGTATGTGTGCTTATGTATCTGCGCAGTGGCGTCAAGGAGTCCCCTGTGCGCGAGGAGAACCGCAGCGCGATGAACGACATGTTCTCGGAGGACGCGGCGGACCACGGCGGCTCGCACTCGAACGAGATCTGGATCCCGAAGACGCCCAAGGCGCCCAAGTCGGCGTCCTACTTCATCACCAAGATGCCCAACATCCTGCGCCTCGTGCCGGAGGCGTACACGAAGCAGTCGATCGAGGAGGAGATGCGCAACCCGTCGGACGAGACTCTCTACCGCAACTACGTGCGCTGGCGGTGCGTGTTTTATATCCAAAGTCGAATTCGAATCTGTGGAGTATGTTTTGCATGGTGAGTGTCTAATTATGGAGAGCTGCTCACCTGAACTATATTGTGTATTTGGATATGATACGATAGCTACCAGCGTGATGTGAACGGCCACGTGAAGATCGATCCAGACACCGGTCGCCCGCTGCGCGAGTCCAACACGAAGCTGGTGCAGTGGGAAGACGGCTCGCTGACCATGTTTGTCGGCAAGGAGGCGCTCAACCTGACGCGCCAGAAGATCGCGAACTCGTTCCTGTTTGTGAACGAGATGTCGAGCGACAAGCCCGAGTTTGACGACGAGCCCGACGCCACGGGCCAGGAGACCGTGCTGGAGTGCCACGCGCGGCTCCACGAGAAGTTCACGATCCGTCCGATGACGACGTCGAGCAAGTCGCACAAGAGCCTGACGATGTCGATGCGCGCCAAGCACAACAAGGGCGTGCAGAAGATCAAGCAGTACATCTCGGAGCTCGACGGCTACCGCGAGCAGGAGCAGCGCGTGAAGATCACGGACGACCGGCTGCGTCTGCAGAACCGCAAGAAGGCGCGTCAAGGGTACGAGTTTGACCGCGAGCGTTCGGCGCGCATGGACGCGTCGTTCCTAGAGGAAGGCTACGACGGCGTCGAGTACGACGACGATGAGAACGTCGGCGCGATCAAGGAGCAATTCGGTGGACGCGGTGGAGCCCGCAAGTCTGCTGCCGCCCAGAAGAAGCCTGCTGCGAATGCGCAGCGTCGCCCTCCGGCACCGTCGTCGTACCGCGGCGCGGGCTTTGACGAGTACCGTCGCAACCGCGCGCGCGAGGCGGAGAAGTCTGAGAGCGAGAACGACGACGCGGAAGAAGAGCAGGAAGAAGAAGAGGAGGAGGAAATGGTCATCCGCAGCACGAAGAAGAGACGAACAGTCGACGAAGACTCGGATTAACAAGAAAGGAGAAGAGCCGAGAGGAGAAAAAGGAAGGTACATCTATCTCACTGCATCATGCCACCAATTGGCTTGCATTAATTGCGCTTGCCATGCTATTTCATTCTGCTTTTCTGCTAGTCTGCTTGTTTTCTTTTACTTCTGGGTCAAGAAAACGCAGCTGTCCATTGTGCCTCTGAACGCGTCCGTGACAGCGGCTTGCATATCGTCGGTCCACTGCGCATTCGGCGCCGCGTCGCGCCACTTGGAGCGCGTGCGCAGTCCTTTCAGGTAGCGCAGCATCGTGAGGTCACCCTGTGGCACCGTGACCAGCAACGTGCCCTCCGGCAGCACATTCTCGCGGAGATCCTGCAGGAAAGTGTCGAGAGCCTCGCAATGCGCCTGCTGCTTCTTCATCCACACTTCGTGTCGAAACAGGAAATCGCTCGTGATAATGTGGTCGCTGGGACCGTCGATCTCCAGCCAGCAAATGTCGTCCTCATTGGTCTTGATTGAGTCTTCAACGCTCTGTTTCAGCGATGCCCAGTCCAGACACTCGTCAACCTTTGAAATCGGAGTCTTGGCGGTGATGGGAGCGCCATCCGAGTTCTTGCTCTGGAACTTCTTTGCGTGAACGTACGGACTTCTGGCGTGGGAACTCAGATCGCCGCTCGCGTACAGCTGCCACGGCTTGTCCTGTTTCTCCGGAGCCATCGAAACAGCCGACTTGCCCGCGGCGTGCTCGTGCTCGCATGAAAGTCGCAGCAGCGCCATTTTCTTTGCGCTTTCGTCCATTTTGTGGGCAAACGAGTCGAACGCACCAACGGGGAACTCGGTCGCGGGAATGCCAAACGACGGACCGTGACGCAGTTTCAAGAGCACCAGCTCCATCGCAGAGATCGCGTCTTCCGCCGAGTCGTGACCTGTTTGCTCCTGCACCTGAATATCTTTCTTCAGATACGTCTTTGTCAGGTACTTGAGCGACGTGCGGAACGGGAACCCGCGCTGGTGTGGGTACAGAATCGAGCTGTCTGCGATCTTCAAGTGCACAATGCGCAGCGCACGCAGGTCGCTCGTGAGCGAGTGGCCGACCAGGATCGTGTCTTCAAACAAAAACTTCTCGAGCAGCACTTTCTGCACGTCCGCTAGAATGCATTTTTCATTCTGCAGCATCTCGGGCGTGATGCCGCTGAACTCGGTCAGGTAGTTGATGATCGTGCTCTGCGGCTTCACCAGCTGGTCGTACACAATCTTGCTCTGCTCGTCGACCACAGTGATGCGCGTCAACTCCGAGCCGATGTCCGTCTCGCACATTTCGCAATCCAACGCGTACATCGCCACTTTTCTGCTACTGGTTCTGGTACTATCTGCAGTTGCCTCTGCGTCCTCTTCTGGACGCGGTCTGGTCTCCACAAAGCGGTCTCGAGTGCACCCATTCGTCGCAATCTCGAGCAGCTTCTGCTCGTCCTCGACGGCGACCGGGTAACCGTGTTGGATCAGCTCTTGTTCGGACAGCACGTAGTACTCGATATCATACTGCTTCGAAGCATCTTCACAGTCACCATCACTCACTACTTCTGATGTCTCTGCCGTCACATCCGAAGTCCCACCATTCTCTGTCTGTTGTTGTTCGCCATCGGCAGTCTGCTTTTGCGTTCCTGGTAAGATGAGGGATCCATCCGAATTACGAGGAACGTCCACAGTAACAGCCTTTACCAGCGACAAGCGGATCGAGCGCTCCACCACTCCATCGCCACGTCGCTTGTTGCTTCCCAGGTGTTCTGGGGTCTTGCGCGCGTAGGTTTTGTCCACGATCGGGTCGGTGTTGAAGTAGTGCATCGACTCGTTCTCACTCACGAGCACATCGAGCGTGAACGCTTCCTCCTCTTCATCAACAGCGTCAGTAGTAGCAGTACTAGCAGCAACAGCAGCAACAGGAGCAGCCTTGACTTGTTGTCTCCACTTGAGATGCAGCAAATCTCCATCCAGCTGCCACGTGCCGCCCAGTGGCTGACTCTTGCGCACAAAAGTGCCCGACGGCAAGATGATCACTTCGTCCATGTATCCGAACGAGTGGCGCATCATGAACGTGAGCTCATGACCGTAGAAGAGCTCTTCGACTGGCATATTTCTACAAGACAAAACACCCACAAATCAGTCAGTCAGTCAGTCATTGTGTTGACATCAATACAACCAAGAGCTACAACAACAACAATAAAAGCACATACCTGGTGTCCACTGGCGGTCTCGGGAACTTGTAGAGCAGCTCGGGCAGCGGCGTCTCGACGCGCTTGACCTCGTCGCTTTTCGAGAGCACGCAGGGCACGCTCGAGCACGCGTCAAAGAACGGCAGCGTCGCGCGATACCGCTGCAGCACCGACGGGTGCACGTTGCCTAGGAGCACGAGACATACTTTCGTTGGCAAACTCTTGTTGGGGAACAGAGAATCCATCAGAAACGGACTAACGCTGAGGCTGCTGCGGGCTGCCTTGCTGTCTTCGCCCTCTTCAGAAATGTCGCCACGTACAACCTGCAGGACGAGGCCCTGGAGGTCCTCCACGTCGAGACGCATCCGCGTGCGCGAGTGCGCCATCCAGTGCGCAAAGCTCAGCAGCACGTTGCTCTGCACGACCTGGCGCGGGTATTTGATGATCAGGTTTTCCTCGTACACCTCGTACTCATGACCGCATCGACCGCCGCCGCCAGCTCCGGTTGGTGCAATCGCTGGTCCTGCATTCCCATTTGCATAGCTCTGCTGATATAACGGAGGAGGACGCGGTCCATTCGCTCGCGACTGCGACGGAGGATACTGCTGTTGTCCGCTGTGTCCAGACGAAGAATGCTGCTCCTGCATGGTCGAGTGCAGACGCTTTCTCGGATATCGATCGTCGTTCTGCACTGGCGCGGATCCGAGAATGCCTCCTCCATAGGACGCAGGAGGCGGTGTAGGGCGAGGCAGAAGTCCACCTGCTGGTAGCTGTGGCGTATGTGCTTGTGCATTAGAGGCGATGCCGTTGCCAGCATGGCGGCGGAGATGTTCGGGCGGCGGACCCGACAGGATCGGCGCACTCTTCTGTGCCTCGACTGCTGCAGCTACTGGCACTGGTGCTGCTTGCTCCATGGGCTCATCCTGCTGTTGCACCTGCACCTGCGGCTGCGGCTGCGGCGGGACGTCCTCCGCCTCTTCTCCCTCCTCCAGGATCTCTCCGTCTTCCCAGTCTTCGTCCGACGCCATCACACTCTCGCTCTCTAGCTCTCGCTATTGCTCTCTGGCTGGCTTTGAGCTTTGGCGCCAAGTTCCAACCAAATGTCCCATCTAAAATGGCCCAGTCTCCCTCACTCGGTGGGGTGGTCCACAGAAATGCTTGTCACTACTCGGTGGTCCTTATTCAGAGTGTCCTTATATATCCAGCGGTCTTTATAAACCGCTGGATATATAGGGACACTCTTTTATATCCGAGCTCATGCACAAACAGCAAGTGAACCTCCGACATTTTTAAAAGCTCAACTTCGAATCTGGAACACCCAAAACACTAGTTTGGACACACCCAAACTACTAGCTTGGGTGTGTCCAAGTTCACTTGCTGTTTGTGCTGAACTTGGACTCTGAAGCGCTCGACCAATCAGCTATTTTCGTTCTCTAAAATATCCGATTAACAGTCCAATCGAAAAACAAAAATGATTCCCAATCTGCCAAATAACACAAATGTCACCTGATCATGTCGTTCATCACTGGACTCGGCGCGCTCGCAGCCAGGTCCTCGCTGCTGGTGGGACCATGCACCTCCGTGCTGGTGGTCGGGGACGGCGCCTGGTACAAGATCACGCCGTAGCTTCGCAGTCGTCCGCCCATGCTGCTGCGGCGCACAATGCTCCCGTTCTGGTGGAGATGGTGATCGCAGTCGTGGAGGCGGATGCGCTCGGTTTTGGGCCAGGCTGCTGCAGTTTGTGTGGGAACGAGATGGACTGGCCCATGCTTGGTTGACTGGTAGGTTGGTTGGCTGGCGGGCTGTTGGACTGTCTTCACAATGGTGACCTTCTGGATGGGATACGTCCTTGAGGCGTCGGGTTCGCGAATGAAGTGAGTGAGTGGAGGGAGCTCGCTCGCTCGTCGCGCGTGGCCTGCGTCCCGAAAGACTCGATTTCGAAGCTCGACTCTTGGACTCTTGGCGCTTGACCCTTGTGAAGGATGAAGATGATGGCTTTTGAGAGATTTTTTAGATCCAGAGGAGGCAGAACAGGAGGAGAACACGCCGAAAAAAATAAATCAAAACGACAGAAAGAAACGGATTTCGAACTTGAGTGAGCTTAGCCTGACACTAAATATTCCAGCTGAAGACAACTGAACCAACCGAAAACGACCATTTCCCTCATCACCTTCAGAATGTCTTTTTCGACAATTCTCAGGTTCTCTCACAGTAGAAAGTTGTGTGAATGGCTCTTGCAACACCAGCGTGACGCCGACGAGCAGTGCGCAGCTCAACTCTCTGTGTTTCCAATAGGACATTCTCGCTTTAGCTTCTGCACTGGCAATCCCGTCAGTGGAGCGAATAAGTACGTCAGCAAATGCCGAAGTCACCCCACACCTTCGTCATGATCAAAAGTGTTCATATTTTTCACTTCAAGCTGACTCTCGTACTTCAGCACACATTCATTCGCACATAAACGGGCATTCCCTGTTCTCTTTCACTTCAGCTTGAAGCATCGTACTTAATCGAGTCTCCACTGTCTCTCTCTCCCTCTCTCCATCAGTCAGTCCCCCTCATGAAAAAATCCTTCCACAGACAGACACGAAGCAAAAAAGCAAAAAAGCAAAAAAGCACACAAAATCTAAAGCTTCGACGTGTAATAAGCAGAGAGAGATGGCGGAACCAGATGACCTCTTCACGCTCAAGAACCAGCTCTGGGTGGGCAACTACCAGAACGCGATCAGCGAGGGCGCCATGCTCACGCACGTGCGCGACTCGCTGCGCCACGAGCGCGACGTGTACGTGTTCCGCGCGCACCTGGGACTCGGCAACTACCAGCAGGTGCTGCAGAGCATCCCGGACGCGGGCAACACGCCGATCGCACTGAGCGCGGTCAAGCTCCTGGCGACGTTCCTGAGCGGCAGCGGCGACGCCGAGATGATCGAGCTCACGCTCAAGGAGTGGCTTGCGGACCCGACGAGCGGCGAGAACCCGCACCTGCTGCTCGTCGCCGGCATGATCTTCTCGCGCGCGGCCAAGTACTCGGACGCGCTCTCGGCGCTCACTAAGGGCGGCTCGCTCGAGCACATGTTATATATCGTCCACCTCTACCTGCAGATGGACCGCATTGACTTGGCGCAGAAGCAGGTCCAGGAGATGCGCAAGATCGAAGAAGACTCGACGCTCACCCAGCTCGCGCAGGCGTGGTGCTTGACGCTGCGCGGCGGCGACAAGGCGGACGAAGCCACGCTGCACTTCCAGGAGCTCTCGGACCGCTTCGGCGCGACCCCACTACTGTTGAACGGTGCGGCGGTCGCGTTCATGGCGCTCAAGAACTTTATCGAGGCTGAGCGCCTGCTCGCGGAAGCGCTGCAGAAGGACGTCGCGAACGAGGACACGCTGATCAACCTGGTGACCGTGAGCGCACACCTGAACAAGCCGTACACGCAGTACCTGGCGCAGCTGGAGCAAGTGGCGCCGTCGAACGCGTGGCTCGCAAATTACATCCGCATGGACCAGGAATTCTCCATGACGGCGGCCAACTTTGCGTAAAGAAAGAAGCAGTGGAGATGGATTGTTCTGGTGTTTTAAAAAGATCGGTCGTGAGTTGTCAGAAACAAGCAACACACACAAACAAAAACAATATCAAGGCCGATTGCTTGCATGCGTGAGGAAACTTCGGGCACTTGATCTCGCTTACTATGGGTGCGTGCATTTGTATTTTTTGTCCAATGCGTCTGTTGTGTGTTCGCTCAAAAACAAAACAAACCCCAGGATTCTCGTCCAAGTGCTCGCGTTGTTGTTGCTGTGGCGTGCTGTGTACGCTGTAGATGTGGTGCTGTCGATGGCGATGCTGCTGAGATGAACTCTTGGGTGTTTGCTTAGCGGGTGAGCTCCTTGTTCATGAACTTTCGCTTGGCGAAGAACATCCACCACTTGCTTCGCGTGCCGTCAGCAAACACTTCGTCGGGGAGGCGCATGGCGATCGCTTCACGGAGCTGCTTAAAATATGCGCGGATGGTCTCTGCAGATAGCATAGCGAATCATACCCGTCAGTAAATGAATACATTTCTACCAGCAAGGACGACTAGGAGAATATCGCATATTCGTGCCGTAATCGTTAGGACAAAGAGAACAGCACCCATACCTGCTTCGTTCGCGCTCGTTGGCGCGCGCACGAGACCGCCGAGGGGGAACGCCGCGTCGCCCGGGATCGCGAACGCGTCCACCGCGGTCTGCTGCAGCACGCGGGTCGCTAATATCCGCAAAGAGAAACCCAACAACAACAAGCATCAGTTAGGACAATCCCTCTATCTCCCCCTTCACGCACACACACAGCGCTCGCATTTACCGTCCGCCTTGGTCGTGCACTTGTCGAGCTTCTTGAGGCACAGGTGCACGAAGAGCGTGCCGTAGATGAGCACGCGGTCGGCGTTGCCCTTGATCTCAAAGTTCGTGAACATGACGTTCGCGCGGAAGAGCTGGATGATCTCGTCCACGATGTCGTCCTGGCCGTCCGGCGCGGGCGGCGCCGGGCCGCGCGAGCGGGTCTTGATCGGCAGCAGCGCGCAGCCGCAGACCTCCTGCGTCTGCAGCTCGTTGAGCGTCGAGTGGTACGCTGGCATGGTGCTTAGTGGTGGGGTGGAGGTTGGGGGGCGGGGCTGACGGCTTCTTCTTGAGCTTTTTGGTGCTTTCACGAAGGAAGCTGCTTGAACTGACGAGATGAGAAACCCAGCACACAAACAAATCCAGACCCAAAGTGACCGTGTCACGAATGACGGTCACCGGCACTAAAAGAAAAACTGACACTAAAACGGGGTTTGTGTGACATCGTGACAGCACATACAAATTTGAAGTTCGATTATCGGTATACAGATGAACCTGTCTACTCACCAGAATAATCGAACTTTCTGTTCCCAGTTTAGGCTATTTGACAGACATTTTGTTCGTCCTCACTTGTCGCTGGTTACAATTCCGCGATTTTGGAACCTGCGTGAGCGAGTGTGACGATGCTGATGGGGAAAGCGTTAGCATAACAAGCCAAATAGAAGAGAAGAGAAGCAGGCAACAGCGCAGGCCCATCCATTGTCCACTTCACTCCGCCTTCTGCACCCACACAGCAGCACACACACGCACTTCTCCTGTCTGTCCCTCGTCGACAGGCGCCCGCGCCAGCCACCATTCTGCTGCTCGCGACGCTCTACCAGGGCATGGGCGGCGTCTACAGCCGCGTGCGCCACGTGCAGTCGCTGCGGCCCGGCGACCACATCGCGATCTGGGACACCAGTCGCTGGCCCATCTCGTACCAGCACCACGGCATCGTCTGGGCCTCGGGCGAGACCGCCTCGGACATCAAGGTATGTCATGTGTGGAGCCCGCTCGAGGGTTACCAGGAAGCACAAGCAGACTCGTGCTTCCGCATTTCCACGTTGGAGGAGTTTCTGTACAAGCGCGGCGAGAAGAACCTGCGGCTCGTCGAGTACCACACGTCCGGAATGCGTGAGGTGCTGTCACGCTGGGGCGAAGTACATTTGTCCAAGAGCGACTTGCCCGAAGTGGTGCTTGCGCGCTGTAAGTTCCTATTGGGGCTCGGCAAGGGCGATTTCAACATCTTCAAGCAGAACTGCGAACACGCCGCGCATTGGTGTATGACCGGCGAGCAGTGGTGCAAGCAGAACTTGACAAAGGTCAAGGGCCGCGTGCCGTTCGAGAACCGACTCGCGAAAGAGGACGTGGACGCGCTCGAGCACGAGATCGAAGAGATCAAGACCATCTCGTGCAGCGTCGTGGACAGCGTGCTCAAGCTCTCGGGCTCCAAGGTCTTTCTGCGCGTCAAGGGCAACCACTACGTGCATATTTTAGATGATGGCCGCGTGGGCGTCGTGCATCAGGGCGACGATCCGGACAAGTGCGGCCGCACGGCGTTCCGCCTCGAGTGCTACTCGAAGGGCTACAACTGCATCAAGGTGAGCTTCTACCACGAGGAGAGCGACGCGCACATGTTCAGCCGGTCGACGTTCTCGTGCTTCCGCGACCTGCGCATGAAGCACGGCAACTGGGTGCGCGGCACGTCGGGGCTCAAGTGGGACTACTCGTCCGCGGGCAACCTCAAGAGCATGAACCAGCACCGGCGCTACGTGGGCGTGCGCGACGACAACATTCTGGTGGACGTGAGCATGCGCAGTGACGCCACGCGCTTCGAGTTCGTGCCGTGCGAGCCCACGCAACACGGCGGCGACTACAAGCCGCCGGACATCAACTGCGTCACGCGCGCCTACAACCACGACCAGACCATCACGCACATTGAGTCGCGGAGCATGCGCGACTTTGAGGATGCGGTCCGCAAGGCGGCGGCAGGACACCACAAGCAGCAGCAACAAGACGACGACGACGAGTCGTCGTACGAAGCCATGACCGCTGTGTGACCACAGCCCAACGCTTGCCGCAGGCAGCAAGCAGAGAAGCAGACAGCCAGGTAGGAAGGCGAGCGAGCACAGTGCATGCCAGCTCGCCAAGTGTACATCTAAACCAACCACCTAACTTTTGAATTTTTTCATCGCATGTTTCTTCTCCGAATGATTATGACCAGCGTGTGCCTACCACAAAGCGTGTTCTCTCTCTCTCTCGTTCGCTGGCGTCATGCAGCGTTTGGATGTCCACATACACACCCAGCAAGATGTTCTCTCTCTTGAATGTGGGTACATTTACTTACGGCGAGTGAGCACCTGCCAGCGCATGCTCAATGCAGCGTGACGGCGTCACAGAAGAAGGAAGGCACAACCGCTGGTGTCGCAAGCAAGAAGGCCGGTCACGTCGTGCACCTGCACGACGATAACGTCCCGCATACATTTCGGTAGTTCAGTCCTATGCGCGCATACATGGACCGCATGTCGCACGCTACAATACCCACTCTCCAGTCAGTATTAGTGGCACTCGTGTGGCTTCTTCTCTATCTCGCTGGCGCTGTTGCTCTTGGCTCTTGGGCTAAGATCTGCTGCTGCTACTGGCGCCGTCACTCGCTGTCACCAGAAGCGTAATGGGGAAGAGAAGCCATCTCCCCACTCGCGATTACACACCGCAATGTTCAACAGCAATTTGAATGTGAGCTTCAACTCTAGTGGTGATTGGCTGAAACTGCGGTATCAAGTGACTTCATTGGCTGAAATAATGGTTTCCGCGAAGAATCCACCTGTTTTCTGGAGAAGATGCAAAGAAAGAAAGAAAGCAGGCAGGGGATGCAGCAGCAGCCTGCTGGCTATGTGCATGAGGCTCTTGCAGGAGGAGGACTCAGACAGCAGCGCCAGCAGTGTGCATTGAAGAACGGATCTGCAGCCTCTGCCTGTGCTGGGGGCTCGCGCGTTCACTCGGCTTGCCCACTTCTGCTTTGGGTGTGTTCGATGCACACGCGCTCTCTAAAGATCAGCAGCACCCACGAAAGAAGCGCGAGCAAGCGAGATTCAAAGAAACCAGATCTCAGCTCGCACCGTTAGCCTAGCGAAGCGACGACTCAACCGCCAGCACTCACAGTACCCAACAAACCACGTACGACACACGAACACACGAGAGCGCGATGAACGTGATCTACTCGGTGAAGGACTACGTCACGAACGTGCTGGATTTCCACCACGGCGCGGTCTCGGGCGCCATCGACATCGTCGCGGTGCAGCACGAGGACGGCTCGTTCCGCTGCACGCCCTTCCACGTGCACTTTGGCAAGAGGAAGGTGCGCTTGGTGTCTCTATGTGTAGATTGTGTGCTCATGCGAATTGTATACCTAGACAGGTTGACTTACGTGTGTATGCGTATGGCTGTGTCTGTGTGTGAGTACAGCTGAAGCGAGTGACCGAGAAAGTGGTGACGATTGTCGTGAATGGGAACGTCGTGAACGGCGTGCACATGAAGGTACTGCGCTATGCAGGCTACTCGACAGGCGCTATGATATCACACGACGCTAAACCATTCTTGTGCATGAACATTTGTGTTTTGTTTGTGTACTAGCTTGGAGCCGCTGGTGAAGCTTTCTTCGTGGAGCAAGTGGACGAGCCAGTGGACACGGACTACAGCACTTCGCCGCTCGGGAGCCCTGCGCCATTATCAAGTGAGCCAAAGAGCAGAGAAAAGCCGCTCGTCCACTTCGACCTGCCAACCGTACGTTCTTGTACTCTTTAGAATACAGAGTTTGAGAACTGTCTGGCTAATGAGATCTCCTTGCTTGTCCCTGTTGATGGTACAGACACCAAGCCCGCCACACTCGCACACTGTCAGCCCAAGCGGATCGTCAATTGGGGACCCAAGTGACTTTGTAGAGCACCCAGAATGGCACGACGCCTACCGGTGCGTACTCTGTTTGAGATAGGCTTTCCAAGTAAGTGAGCTGCCGGTCTAACACTGTTGTTGTTGATGGCTCTTACAGGAGGCTGGTTCCAGAGACTCAAGTGCCACAGCGACGCGAAGACTCAAACAACAACAACCTCCCATCAGAGCGACTGACGTGGGGGTGGGGTGCGCTTCCGATCGTCCAGCCGGCGCCGGACTCGGGTGGGAACTCGTGCGTGGACACGGACACGGACGACGACTTGGACTTGCCCATGATGGTGAAGAGCGACTCGGTCTACTTTGATGCGATCGAGAGCAGCGAGAGTGGTCCGTCAACAACCTACTTTGCAGGTATGAAGGGCTAGTTGTATTGGCGTGAAGCGTTATGATATGATCTTGGGAATATGCTGACTGGTTTTGTGGTTAACCTGTGAACAGATCACCCGTGCATGTCGCTCTGCGGCCACCTTCTCGGCGACGCCGAGTCCCAAGAAGACGCGCACGCCATCTTCTCGGAGCACATCATCACGTTCGAGCACTTTCGCGAGAACCCGACCGCAATCCTCGCCGATCGCAATCTGATGTTCCTGATCGACGGGAAGATCTGCCCGTTCAGCCCGGAAATCCAAGCATATTTCGTGTCTCGCGTGCTGTTCCCGAACTCGCCACCGCTGTCGCTCTCGTCCTCTTCAATGACGGCGTCTTCCCAGTCAGAAGGCGAGCGGACACAGCAGTCGTACTCGTCCAGAGACCAAGAGAGTGGTGGGTTTGGAGAGGATCATGCACTCCAGGTCGATACAGCATTCGCCGAAGACTACTCGACAGTGACGTCATCAACTTCCAGCTTTGGTGCGTCTCCGAGTATTACTATCCAAGTCCCAGATGACAGCGAGAGCGAATATTTCTACCGCAAGACGCTGCAGCCGACGCAAGAAGACCTTCTGAAGATGGATCTGCGATACGGCACCAACGACATTGAGTTTGTCGTCCACACTGCCTCAGAAGGGCAGGGGTTGCGAGTGAGTGCGCAGCTGTACTACTGGCCGATCTCCGCGAAGATCGTGATTGCTGAAATCGATGGCGCAGTGTCCCGTATTCCTTCGAACGGCAGGTTTTCGGGATTGCTGTCAAGTGGCAAAGAGAAAGAGCCGTCGGGATTGCACCACGGAGCGCTGGAGTTTTACTCCAAGCTGGCACGAAATGGGTATCGCATCGTGTACTTGACGTGTCGCGGTCTCTCGCAAGCCGATCTTATGCACGCGATGCTTCGTCCCAGTAGCTCTGGTGAGCAGGGGCTGGCGCTGCCGAATGGTCCTGTCTTGCTCGCCCCTGATCGCTTGCTGGCGACAAACAGCAACGAGATGATCGAAGCGCGCGAATTCAAAGTCGCGGCGCTGAATGGCATCCGCGCGCTCTTCCCATCTGACGTGAATCCATTCTACGCAGCTTTCGGTCGAACGCTTGCCGACAGCGTGGTGCTCACTCAGGTGGGGGTGTTTCCAGGGAAAGTGTTCCTTGTCGACGAAGGTGACGGACGGCTGCGCCACAAGTCGATGATGAACTTCCAGGAATCGTACTCGAGTATGGTGGCGATGGTCGACAAGATGTTCCCTCCGCTCTGCGCGCTGTCTCCTCGTCACACGCTTTCCAGCAAATTCAGCAAGAGTGGGAGGTCTTCATCGTCAAGTTCCCAGACGTCTCAGCCAGAGGAGGAGCGGATACCACGACCGTCGTCGTCGGCGTTGAAGCGCATCTACTCGGTGGCAGACGACCTCGTGTCCGAAGTGATCTCGTTCCAGGCGCGCACGCGGAGCATGGGTGACGAAGCCTACAACGACCTCAACTTCTGGAAGATCCGACCTGGTAGGGTCTAGATCGGACAGAGTGCAGCCATCTCGAATTTGTGAAGGAATGCCCATCACTCGCTCTCCTCTGTACCTAGGTAAACAATAACCTCTAACAATATTTTCGCAACTTACAATACCAAATTGTGATGAGGTCGAAGTGTGGTCCAGACTTTGAGGCCAAATGCTGAGCGAGTGTATGTAGGCAGTATCATGAGGTGGGCATGTCGACTTTAGAGCGGATGCAAGATCAGTGAGCAAAGGTACCCAAACTGGAAATTGTGGGAGAGACTGAACCTTTTACGGCAAACAAGCATGGACAACGCGGATCCAGAAGTGCGTTGCCAAAATGGTCGTTTTCTAATCTAACTGACTTGCTGTTACGAGGAGTTTCGAATCTGAGAGGCGCCAGCTCCTCGAGCCCTCTCATCATTTTGGGGGGCGAATGATGGACAAGAAAGAAGGACAACACGGGATGAAGTCAGTCGCTCCCATTCCTGAGGAGATGCCAACCCTCGAATAACTGTACTGGAGTTCATGATTGGCCACTGAGGACTCTGCATCGGCAACAGAGTTCGGTAGGACACGCTCTCGATTATTTGTAAGCACCTGAGACTTGTTTTCTTTACATATGACTGACAGACTCTGGTCCTTTTAGGACTCAACTTCGCTTATCTCTTCCACCTGGACTGCTGAATGCGCCATTCCTTCCATCCCAGTCTAGAACAGAAACATCCAGGCGTGAACGAGCGTGATGAGCAACGCACCATTGACATCGTCGGCCTCGTGCGACTCGATCAGCGGTGAGTACGAAGAGGTCTTTGACTCCGAGCAGGATTGTGAGGGTGGTTCTCAAGCGATGACGAGGCCGGCGCAGAATGCAGCGACACCACCGTCGCAGAGTGTGAACTGGAACCCGAACGCCCGACAATGTCAGTCCTGGACTCGAAGCAAGCGTGGAACCAAGATCCTTGACTGAGAGCACAACTGACGGCGACCGCACCTCCGAGGTATCTCGATCGCCAGATACGGAAGAGACCGTGAACTCGCCAAGCCAGGACGTGTCGGCAGAACTAACCCCAGCAGCAGCCGCGAATGGTCAAGCTGACGTGGACGCTGTCGGCAAACAGGGTTGAGCTGCACTACAAGTCGCAGTTTTAATGGGGCGAGCCGACGAGGTCTCTTCGCTGCTGGCCAGGCATGCAAACGTGAATCTGACGGTTGACTACGCGACGTCTGGCCAAACGCCGCTACATCTCGCCGCTAGGAATTGTCACGCCGATGTGGCGGCCGTGCTGCTCGAGCACAATGCCGACGTTGATGCATCAGACATATTCGGAAACACACCACTTCAGGTCGCCACACAGAATGGTCGTGACAACGTGGTCTCCCTGCTGACTAACGAGCGCGCGGATGTGAATGACGGCGAAGCAACATGCAGCGCTGCTCCTCTCAGTGAGTGCGGATCGGCCCCTCAACGACCACCAAATGCAGCATTTGAGTCGGGAGAGAACGCAGAACGAAAAAATCCCTTGCTTGATACAACTGGAAGAGTTGCCCAAGCGTCTGAGATTCCTCGTTCGCCGGGCAAGGAAGCGATCTTGGGTCGCCGAGAGAGTTCACGTTGCTGTGGTGGCGTTGCTGCTCGAGCAGGCGGAAGCACTCTTGATTACATTCATAGTAGCTCAGGTTTCAATGAAGATGGAGTTCAATCTGCTCAATGAACGCACGCGCTACAGTATATAGAGTTCTTCCGTTCAGTGTGGATATTTGTTAGCCTGGACGCCCACAAATTTGCTTTGCCTCAGTGATGTCTCTATTAGTTTCTCACCGTCAACCAGGATACTGTAGCGCTCTTGCTCACTGCCTCGGCATCACCTCAACGATGGATTTCGTGATCCTTTGGGGGTGATCACGGTCGTTTAGATTTTGGATCTCTTGTTCAGAACTGATGATGATCCCTACCTGGAGATCGCGCACACATATACACTCAAAAGTTTGCTGTGCTCGTTTCCGATAACATGCGAAACGTCGTTCGGGTTCCTCCTTCCGTCGCATTGCACATTGTGAAAAGACACACTCTCCACTTGCTCCCAGACAAACAAATACAAGCTCTTCGCTACCTGTTCATCGACTCGCTCGCGCTCAGCGCTAGCCAGCCAGCCATTCCTCCGCCTACAAGGCCCAGTCACGCGTCTCGCTTGCCGCCAAGTCCCCTGTCGCAGTCTCCGCTCCTCGTCTGCCACATTCGCGTCGCACATTTCGCATCCGCAGCGAACAAGTCTCCACATAACAAACCCTTAAGACTTAAAGTCTCAGATATCCTAAGCCATGTCCAACAAGGGCGAGAGCGTGCGCGTGTGCGTGCGCGTCCGGCCGCTGAGCACCAAGGAGAAGCAGGACGGCTGCAACTACATCGTGTTCGCGACCAAGGAGCAGGGCGAGATCTCGCTCGCGAACCCGGAAGCCGACGACCGCGAACCGTCCAAGAAATTCACGTTCGACGCCGCGATCCCGCCCGAGTGCTCGCAGATGGACGTGTACAACAAGGCGGCGATGGACATCGTCGAGTCCGTGGTCAACGGCTTCAACGGCACGGTGTTCGCCTACGGCCAGACGGGGGGTGGCAAGTCCCACACCATGGAAGGGTACTCGGAGCCGCCCGAGGAGAAAGGCATCATCCCGAACTCGTTCAAGCACATCTCTGACCGCATCGCCGCCGAGTCTGACACCAAGTAGTTCGTGGTGTACGCGTCGTACCTGGAGATCTACAACGAGGAGATCCGCGACTTGCTCGCGCAGGATCCGAAGAACCGCCTGGATCTCAAGGAGAACCTCGACACGGGCGTGTACGTGAAGGACCTGACGTCCAAGCAGGTCGCGGGCGAGGCCGAGATCGACGCCGTGATGCAGCAGGGCAAGAAGAACCGGAGCGTCGGCGCCACGCTCATGAACCAGACGTCCTCACGCTCGCGCTCGATGTTCACGATCACGGTCGAGGCGCGCTCGAACGCCGCTGGCGTCGACGGCAAGCAGCACATCTGCGTGGGGAAACTGAACCTGGTCGATTTGGCCGGTAGCGAGCGCCAGGCGAAGACCGGCGCTACTGGCGACCGCATGAAAGAGGCGACGAAGATCAACCTGTCGCTCTCGGCACTGGGTAATGTCATCTCGGCGCTGGTGGACGGCAAGTCGCAGCACATCCCGTACCGCGACTCGAAGCTCACACGGTTGCTGCAGGACTCGCTCGGCGGCAATGCCAAGACCGTGATGATCGCGAACTGCGGTCCCGCAGACTACAACTACAACGAGACGCTGTCCACGCTGCGGTACGCGAACCGCGCCAAGAACATCAAGAACAAGCCCAAGATCAACGAGGACCCCAAGGACGCCAAGATTAGAGAGTACCAGGAGAAAATCAAGGAGCTCCGTGAAGCGCTCGCGGCGCAGGAGAAGAACGTCGCGATGGGTGGTGGTGGAGGTGGGAATGGAAGCGGCGGTGGTGGTGGCTTTAAAGGTGAAGGTAGTGGCGAGAAAGGCAGCCCAGCACCGCAGATCATCGAGCGCATTGTGGAGAAGACTGTCGTGAAGCGAGAAGGTGTCAGCGAGGAGCTGCTCAAGAAGCTCGAAGAGGACGCGTGCCGCGAGAAGATGGAGCTCAAGCAGAAAGCGCAGGCCGAGATGAAGGCACTCTTGGCGGAGCAGTCGCGCACGGAGGAGGAGCGCGAGAAGCTCGAGAAGGAGCTGGCGTCCAAGGCGCAGCAGAAGGCAGAGATGGCCAAGCAGAAGGACGAAATGCTCGGCCACTTGCAGAAGCTCGAGAAGAAGCTCATCTCCGGCGGCAAAGTGATCGACAAGGCCGCGAAACAGGAGCGTGAACTGCGTGAAGCACAGGCGAAAGTCGAGGAGCAGAAGCGCCAGGAGATGCTGCTCGCGCGCGAGCTCGCGGAGAAAGAAGACTCGAACATGCTGCTGGAAGAGCAGTTCACGACGCTCCAGGAGGAAGTGGACGACAAGACACGCAAGCTCAAGAAGCTCTGGGCGAAGCACAAGGCGGCGAGCACCGAGGTGGAGAGCCTGAAGGCCGAGTTCCAGACTGAGAAGGAGGACATGCTCGACACGATCCGCGAGCTCACGCGCCAGCTGAAGATGAAGCACCTGCTTCTGAGCCATTTCGCGCCGTCCGACGAAGCGGCCGCGATCGAGAAGCGTGCCAAGTACGACCCCGACGTGGACGAGTGGAAAGTGGATCGCCTCGAGGTCAAGCCAAACGGGCTGCGTCCGAAACGCCCCGTGTCCCGCCGCGGCGCGAGACGCATCGAGAGCGAGTACGGACGTCGCAACAAGCTGATCGACCCGATGAACATGCGCTGGCGCGGACAACGTCGTGATCCTGGACATGGAGATGTCCGAGCGGCGCACGAAGGACTTTGAGTACGGCATCGGTGGGATGGGCATGAACTACTGGCTCGAGCGCGCGGGCTCGACCGAGGACGACGTCGAGATCGTGTTTGAGAACGAGGTGGAGGTGGCGCCGTCGAGCAGCTTGCTGACGTCATCGAAGGAGAAATCAGCTTCTTCGGCAGAGAAAGAGAAGGGGTCCAGTAGCACAGCAAGTACAACCAGCAACAGCTCTCCAGCGAGCAACAGGTCTGCAAGTGCAGCCAATGCCACAAGCTCAGCGAGTGCCAGCAGCAGCGAGACTTCTGGCGAGAGCACCGAACGATCGAAAGAAAGGTCCAGCAGCAGCAGCAGCAAGAAAGCGTCCAGCAAGCGACCGCCCACTGCAAGGTACGGTACCCAACGCATGAGGAAAGATACTTTTTTTGCTTGACTTGACTTGTTCAGCTGACTCACTGACGTGTTTGGTTGCGTGCGGCTTGTTGGAATGACATTCACTCCTGTGCGCAAATGGCTACATTATCTTGTGTGTGTTATCTGACCTTTTCAGTCGGCGACGAAAAGATCCTGCGGACGAATGAATGGTCAAGCGAATAAAGGGATGAATGGCTGAAAAAGGAGCGCAAATAGGGAAGGAAGCAGCACGTGAGTTCACCCATAAAGAAGAAGAAGAAATCGGTCTTATCAAATGGCTAGAACATGAGATACCATTTGGCTCATTAATCGCGTCACTTTGCGTTTGTTCACTGCGTTGTAGCCTCTCGTGCCAGGCTACCAACCTGCCGTCATCCATGATTTGCTGGCCACACATACATATAATCAATCTGCAGCTGTATCAGTGCAGATCCATAACTTCACCACGAGACACAAAGTGAAGCCAATTGTGCTCCCAAGCAACCCAACACAAAAGATCGCGCGTGCCAGCGGATTCGACAGGTACGTTCTCCTACACTCACTCTCTCTTGCTCTGCTGTTCTCCACTTTTTCCTGAACTCTTCTGCAATCACCACACAGTCTCCACTCCACACGCAGGTGGTGGCAAACATGAAGGAAGGACTCGGAGATTAGATTTGAGGGGCGAGCATGAAGAAGGACCCTGAGAGACATTGAGGGGCTCGTGATGATGCGAATCGCAACAAAAATTGGCGCTCGTCGTGCTGACCAGAACGAAGCGCTCTCTTTCGTTCGGGTCGGACAATCGCCTTGATTGATTTCTGTCGCAAATGCAACAAGATCCAACAGCGACCATCATCACTCACTATCAAATCTGATCTGTCCAGACAGCCAACTTTTCAACTTTACGGTACTCGCTTGAAGTTCGTCGTGACGCGACCGACCATTGTAAAGTGCCACAACAACCTCACAATCGAATTTGAATTCCGTCAAGAAAAACATGGAGAACGCCGCCACAAGTAAACACGCGAGCCGCCACGCTTCTTCCTCCTGCATTCTCGATTGATTGGTATTCTGTGAGCCTATGCAAGCAGTGACTGTACGGATCCACTGATCCCCTCCCAGTCTTTCTCACCTCTCTCTATTGGCCTTTTGAGCACGTGCGTCTTGCCACATATCTGGGCATTATAGACAACATCTCATTCTCCCAACGCGACGGACGGCCTTCTCGCCAGAAACATTCATTTTCGCGCTTTCCCCAGCTGTTTGGCGGCCCAAAGTCTCTATTATTGCTCTGGTTGTTTATATGGAGCGAGGTGGACAGCCGAAAGCGAATCGCCACAATTAGGATTCGATCACCCCAAGCCATACATTCTATCGATTCGCGCCTTTCTCGTCGTAGCGACCTCTGTCATGTGATGTTTGCCAAGTCTTCATTCGGCTTTGTCGTCACCATTTTACAGTGTTGAGAAAGCTGCGAAATGGATGGATACACTGGGAGTTTGGGAACTTGGGGCAGATGGTGGATGGATACACACGGAGGGAGGATCCATCAATCGGTTCAGCTTTGCGCGCGACAACAGGTGGACGGATCCGTTCAAACCACACAAACAACAGGGCACAAGTACACGCACAACCACAAACCCACACACAAGCAAGCAAACAAGCAAACAACAAGCCAACAACACAAAGTCAACAAAACAAGCAGGAACGTGCTTGGAATGGCTCAAGTGACGAGGCGAGTTCATTGGTGGTTGGTGCCCAGTTTTGAGGCCAGCAAACCCGCGCATTACGACCCGCGACGAAAAAAGCCATTAAAGCAAAAAGGATCCTTTTTCACGCAAGCGAGCAACACGCCAAGTTGAAAAATGCGGCGCGGTACTATTTCGTGACATGCCATTGTTATTAATCCGCTGCTGAGCAGCAATTGCTTCACCACCTTGCTAGCAGGCTGGAGGCCAAATTGGCTTGAGCAAAAGCCAAGTCAACCCAGGTTTCCACGCGAGATCCATACGCGACAATCGCTTGAGAAGATCAGAAGATCGATGTGATTCTATGGGCGACGTGTATCTGATTTTGACATGTGTGTGATTTGTGATTTGCGTGTGTCGCTTCACAGCGAAGGATGTATCCGTACTCCTCAACAGACAACAGTGTGAGTGCCACCGCTCGTTTCAGCTCCTTCGATATTTTTGTATGGATCTTTGTAAGGCGGTTTGTGTGAATCCCTTCGTTTGGTTTTTTCTTCTTTTCTGCCCAAATGCCTCAGCAGCCCAATCCGTCGCTCTGTTCTAAGGCGTCATAGTGAGCGCGAGTCAAAAAAGGAGTGTGGTTTGATCTGGACGCAGCCCAACAGGCTGGATTTCGAACCACACGCTTGTGGACCGACCACATCACCCACGCAAATGTGCTGACCACTTGAGGCTTCCACTGTCAGCATCAACAAATCGCAGCGGTTGCTAATACACACAGTGTACGCGCGGTACACGGTACACAAACCTACAGAACCGGAGTTCCTCCGACGCTTTCCAGTGCGTCGCAAGAGAGTTCTGGACCCACGAGAGAGTGAGAGAGAGAGCCATTAATGCGTGTGGCGCTGTTGTTCTTGGCGTCTGGTGCTTTTTCGGGTGTTTACAGCTTGGCTGCTCTTGCGCACAGCTGGTTGGCAGTTTGTGGTGCAGCGAGAGAGATTTTTAGAGCTTTATTAGCATTTTCTCTTTCTTTTGAAATATTAGACAAATGGGGGGGGGGCGAGTACTGGGAAGTGGAAGCTGCCTTTGTGCTCTGAACGCTTCAGAGCCTCGTGCGCATTAATAAGCCCACGAAGAGGAAGAGGAAACATGTCCGTCCGAAAAGGCTGGTGGAACTTGAAAAGATCGCACTTTATCGGATGTTGAGATCGTAATTAATCCGAGGTTGAGCCATCGATATCCATTTTTAAGCAGTTCTCGCAATTACGTATCGGCTGCTGAAGGTACATTTTAATTCTCGTTATTTGATTCGGTATCTTGCTCTTTGTATGTGCGTCCAGCAGTCCGTCCATACACAGATCGATCGGTCCTCCCCTTTGGCTTCAGAACTGTTCAGTGCGCACTGGCCGGTTTCTGTGCTCTCCACCTCTTTTCAAGCCGAAAAGTGTGCGCTGCCCTTTCTGCCCAGTAGCTTGGTTCCTCTTTCTGGCCAGCAGACATACAAATTCCAAGTGGAAAAAAATGGGGCCAGCCAGCACGCGCCAAACAGCCGCCTGCCCACTGACCCCATTTCCATTTCGACACAACATTCTCACTCGCACAGGAAGAAGAGCAAGCGGAGCAAGCCTGTGCCAGAGAGGAAGGATCTGCTGTCTGTCTGTCTGTCTATCTGTCCAGTTGGAGAGCCGACCGCTGGAGCGAAGAAGAGAGAGAGGAGAGAAGAGAACGCGACCACCTTCCGTCCGTCCGTCGGTCACTCAGTCACACGCACCGCCCGCACACAACAGAGCAGACGACCAGACGAGTCGAGGCGCGTTGCGTTGAGTTCGGCGCTCAGTTTAGTTTCTTTCCTGTCGTCCCGAGAACGAGACGAGCAGCAGGGAGAGAAGCGCGCGGACTCAGATTGATAGACAGGAAGCGAATGGGAGTCGAGCCCTCACCAGCAGTCACGCTCGAAGAGTTGATCCGCAGCCGCAACCAGGAGCTCCGCAGCCTCACGAGCAACCACTCGAACCGGAGCAACAGCAGCAGCACCAGCAGCTCCAGCAACACCAGCTCCAGCAGCAACAGCAGCAGTAGCAGAGACACCGACCCCGCGGTCTTTCGCGCACGACGCCGCCGCCACCCGTCCGAGGTGCTGAGAAAGAAAATCCCGGCGACTACGATGAAAGCGTTTGCCCAGGACGGATCGTTCGCGTACACTGGCGTGGCAGATGGCAACTTCACAAACACAAGAAACAGCTCGCCGACCGGGCATGGAGGACAGCGGAGAAAGCGCGTGCCAGCACCGTCGTCGTCGTCGTTGCGCGACTACGAGTCCGCGACGAGTGTGCTGGAGGCCACGCGCCGCATGGAGCTCGCGCGCCAGCGCTCCCATGTGTCGTTCGGCAAGCGCACGATCGACTTGGACAAGACGTTCCGCACCGCGCCAGGAGGTCGCGGCAAGCTCACGCTCGAGTCGCCGCCACACAGTCCCAAGCGGTCGGGACGAGCATCTAGCGCGTCGTTCATGACGCCAGCACAGGTGATCTTCGCGGCGAGCACAGGCGGCAGTAGCTACCTGAGCACAAATAGCAGCACGGGGAGCAGCGGCAGCAGCAGCGGTGGCCGGAGCCTGAGCCGCCAGGCAACGTTGCGAGCGATCGCCAAGGGGGCGGCGTCGGCGAACGCGTCGGCGATCGGCAGCGACGATGGCTTCGCGTCGACTGATGGAAGCACGTCGAGCAGCATGAGCAACAGCAGCAGCCTGTCGTCTTCTCCAGCTACGTCAGCTGCGGCGGCGGCGATGCTTGCCGCCAAGAAGAAGTCGAAGAAGAACGTGTCGTTCAACAACAACGACAACAGCAGCGAGACCGAGTGCCGCCACGACCAGTCCGGTGGCTCGAGCTCGGTCGCCAGCATGCTCTCGCCGATCCACGCAGCGTGCCGGAAGGGCGACTACCTGGTCGTGAAGCACGTGCTGAGCTTCTACTACGGCAACGAATGCGTCAACCTGGTGAACTCGAGCTGCACGTGCGGCATGACCCCTCTGCAGGTGGCATGCGACAACGGCCACGTGAAGATCGCCAAGCTGCTGCTGCGCCGCCACGCGCAGCCAAACAAGCGCGGCAGCAAGAAGCGCCACCACTCGTGCATCGCGATGGCGTGCATCCAGAAGAACATCGAGCTCGTCGAGTTGCTGCTCCAGTACGGCGCGACCGTCGACGACGACGCGCTCTCGATCGCGGCGAGCTCCGGGTACGAGGACATCGTGCGACTCCTGGTGAACTTCCGCCCGAAGCGCAACCTGAGCTTCGACATCCCAGCCCAGTTCTTCCAGAAGAACAGCGCGGAGAAGCCCACAGGCGAGCTCGACGCGAGCAGCATCAACAAGGCTGCAGCCGTCGCGGTCACACAGGACCACCCGGAGATGCTGCTGATCCTGCTGGGCGACGGTAAAGTGCAAGCGTCGCGCACGAAAGTGATGGCGTGCGCTCTTGACGCGATGATCCAGTCGGACTACCGACTGCTGCGCGCGCTGGCGAAGCTCTACGACGCCAAGATCCTGCTGGACACCAAGGACGCGAACTCGTGCACGCTTCTGCACCACGCGGTGCGCAACGAGAACGTGAAGAGCGTCATGCTCTTGGTGCGCCTCGGCGCCGACGTGCACGCCCGCGACAGCGGCAGCATCACGCCTCTGTACATCGCGTGCGCGCGCGGCCACAGCTCGATCGTGCGCGTGCTGGTTGAAGCTGGCGCGAAGTGCGTGTCCATGGGTCCGAACGACGAGAGTCCGCTGCACATCGCTGCGCAGGAAAACCACCTGGCGTGCGTCGAGATCCTGCTGGAGCACGGGCGAGCGCCAGTGGACGGGCTCACCCGCGACTGCTGCACGGCGCTGCACCTGGCGAGCCAGCGCGGGAACACGCAGGTGGCGGAGTGTCTTCTCGAGCACGGCGCGGATGTGAACGCGCTGACGATCAGCGACGAGACGCCGCTGCTGAAGGCGAGCCGCATGAGCCAGTTCCAGACCGTGAAGCTGCTGATGTCGCGCGGCGCGAGAACCCACCCGAAGGCGTCGTCGTCCTCGGAGAACCGCAGAGGGAAGGAGCACAGCGCGAACCCTTCCTCTTCCTCCACGGACGAAGTGGAGCTGCAGTCTGACGAGAACCGCAACAGCAGCAACGCGAGCGTGAACTTTTCGCGCGCGGCGCACGTCGAGAAGCAGCCGCGGGGAGGCGAAGACAGCATCTTCATCGCCAAGTCCAACACGCACACGTCGCTCAGGAAGTGGATACGCTCGGTGCTGAAGAACGACAAGTAGATGGATGGATGGATGACGTTGAGTCCGATAGTAGCGAACGTATAGACTCTCCTAGTAATATAACATATATTTTATGCAACACACAACTCACATTCTCACCATACCTATTCAATCACGGCACTTGACCTTGTGGAGTTGACGCTTGGCCTCAACACCAGAGGTTAGCACAACCAATCTCAACATAACCACATGACGGAACCATGGTATTTCTTCAGCTCCGAGTTGTTGTCCACTTTGGCATTTGTGCTGTCTGCGGAGGCAGGGTTTGTTAGTGAGCAGCAGCAATCACTTCAAGAAGAACAAGACAAGTGATTGAATGGTACAAACAAATGGAATTTGAGGCACTCGCCATGTCACAAAAACTTACGCGATGGTGGGGGGGAAGCTTCCCTAATAAATGCTTCCATGGTACTGGACGTTCTTCTTCTTCTTTCTACTTCTTCTTCGCTCTAGACCAGACGGGCGAAGTACGCGTCGTTGCGGAAGCTTTGCAACAGCTCACTTGGAGTAAATAACAGCTTGACAATTTGCTTCTTCAGCTCCGCCGCACCCAGCAAACCCTCGGAGCTGAGCGTCTCCAGCGCATTCCTGAACTCTCGGAACGTCAGAGGCTTGAACACGCCAGCTTCTTGGCTCACTTCGCAGTAGCCGGCATACAAATCATCGATGCCAAAAAGAGCGCTGGAGCTGGAGACACTCGAGTCCGTCGCGAATGACGCAACCAGCCGCGTCGAAGCAAACAGGATCATTTGCAAGTTTCGTGGGAGAGACTTCAGCACTTGTGAACTCTTCGACTCCAACGACCCTTTCACTAACCGCAGCATGTCCGTCAGCGGCACCGGGGTCAGCAAAAGTGCCGCCCCGTTTTCCCCTGCTTCACTGGCGGCATCTAGTCGGTGCTGGAGGACTCGACGGCAGATATCGAGCGCCATGCGGATGTCTCCAGTCGTCGACGCGATCTTTCTCGCCAAGAACGAAATGCCATGCGCGTTCAGCATCTTCAGCGCATTTTGCTTACCGCCGAGTCGGTCCGTCAGGATCAGCTCGATGGTCTGGTGGACGTACGGCTTGAAGATCACCACTTGAGGCTTGCAGTCCGGCAGCTGCTGCTGAAGAAGTGGCAA
This sequence comes from Globisporangium sylvaticum, assembly GCA_023334975.1. Lineage (NCBI taxonomy): Eukaryota > Oomycota > Peronosporomycetes > Pythiales > Pythiaceae > Globisporangium > Globisporangium sylvaticum. The sequence goes on from JAADVK010000035.1 coordinate 50,316, forward strand.
GTGACGCTCGGTGAAGTCGACCTGGTTTGCGATGCCGATGAGGATGAACGAGTGCGAAGGGCGGTGCGCCAACTCAAACAGGCGACACAGGTCGCTTTCGACGCCGTTCTTCTTCAACAGGATATCGATCTCGTCCAGAATCAGAATCCTACAAAGGCAAGCAAATGTCAGCAACAATTTGCAGCCAGTTCATAGGGACACGACAAGAAGCACTTACATCGTCTTGGAGCGTTTGTACGAGCAGTTTGTGGCTCTCTCAATGGCCTCGAACGCGCTGGCACCATCAATGTGCGTCTGATTTGTCAGCATTTCTGCAAGTTGGCAATACAGCTTGCTCGAGTCGTTCAGTGCGATCGCATTGACGTGGGCACGGACGAGGCGCTTGGTATCTTGAGTCCCATTCACCTCCTGATAGCGCACAAAAACACAAATGGTGAGTTTTCAATCAAAAGAACAGAACGAGCGAACATATGAGAGTGGAACGTACTTGGTACAGCTGGGTGATGCGGTCTTCGGACACCTTGAGCAATGCTGACTTTCCGCAACCAGGAGCCCCAGAGATGTACATACTTGATCCATGACACTGAGTGAAGCAGGTCTGGAAGAACTCGTGGATGCGTCGAGACTCTTCATCACGGTACTGGAGCTTCGACGGAGAGTGCCCCAACGTAAGCTTCTGAATTGCTTCAGAGTAGAGTTCGTGGGGGCCAGCTGGCTCGGAAGATGCTGAGCTGGACTTGCCCTTCTTTGAGTTTCCAGGAGACGGAGTGAAGCAATCCGCCAGGTTGCGCGAAAGATTCGAGCTTGTCGAGCTGTCATGAGCAGTGGCTTTCTGACCTACCGTTTCTGGTGAGATCTTGTCAGCCTTGTCGGATTCGTGACCATCCTCTTCGGCGTCGTTTCCCGAGCGCTTTTGCTCAGTTGGAGTGTTGAAAGTTCCCGCCACTTTCGCCTTCTTCTTGGTCGGCTTGTTGTTCGGGGTCTCCTCGTCCACGACTTGTTCGGAATCGCGATCAGCCACACGTCTCTTTTCACGTCTGAAGAGAGCCTGTCTTTTCGCGGGGCTTACAGGCTCAGCCTCCTTCTCGTCATCGCTTGAAGTCACGTCGATTGTCTCTTCTTCCTTCACGATTTGTCGCGCAACCTTCGCCCAAATCCCACTCTTCTTCAAGTATTCAATCAGCATGGAGTCGGACGGGAAATAGTCGACGTTGAGGACGCCATCGGTCACATTCTGGCAGTTCGGCGTGAAGTAATCGTAGCCGAACATTCCGGTCTTGAAATGCCAACCTTGCTTGGCCAATGCAGCCCAGATGTCTCCAAACTTCACCTTTGACGAGTCCAAACTTGTCGTGGTGTTGCTGCCTCTTCTCGAACTTGTTCTTGCTGGCGCAGCGCGCGGCATAACGTTGTTGCTTCGGTTCTCCTTGTCGTTTTCATCGTTCGCAGAGGCAGAAGAGCGTCGCGACAATGCAGGTGTCGACTTTGGTTTACTTGGCTGTTTTTTCGTCGCTGGGACATCCTCCTCATCGCTGGAGTCGCCACTTGGATTGTACATCTTCTCGTGGTCGCGACGAAGCGTCGCGCGAATGTCGTCGTACAAGCCAGACACCTCCAGATAGTCCTCCAGCATCGACTGACCGTCAAAGTAGTCGATGTTTGGCCGCAACTCGGAGATGTCTTTCAAGCGGCAACTTGGTTTGAAGTACCTCCAAACCAACTTGACCGATTTCCAGTACCAGCCACGAGCTCGGAGCTCGCCTTCAACCTTGCCGAACGTGCACTTGAATGTGGGGATGGTGACCTTCGGCTTGCTGCCAAATGTCAGCTTCTTTGCAGCGGTTGGAGGGGATTCAATTTGAGAGCCCACGGAAGCCGCCTTCGCAGTGGCAGCTTTCGACTTCGATTTCGCAGGAGCCACCGCCTTTCGCTGTTTTGTCTTGGCCGATGCTTTCGAAGGTTTGGCTGATTTGGCTTTGACGACCACGACCTCCTCCTCTTCGCTTTCTTCCGAGAGCTCGTCGTTGTTTTCCTCGTCACTCTCAACTTCCACTTCGGACGAGCTGCTATCGCCTTCTTCCTCTGCTTCCTGTTCAACTTCTTCAACTTCTTCGTCGGACTCGTCGACATCCATTTCTTCGTCCATCTCCTGGTTGGCCACCTCAGTCGCATCTGCGACCGGTCCAGAAGTGCTTTCGCTCTCCTTGCTTTGCTGAGAAACAGTGGCTTCAACTTGAAGCAGGCCAGACGCCTCCAGGTATTTGGTGACAGCCAGGGCCTTGGAGCGGAAAATAGTCACGTTCGGCACGCACTGGTTGAACGCCGTGTTTGGCATCATGTACCACGTTTCGTTCGAGCTCGAGATCTTGACCCACCCGCTCTCTTCAACCATCGGCCACAGGAAATCCATCAGCTTGGACTGCTCGGTCTCGTCGTCTTGTGTTGTTTGCGTCCAGTCGCTGAGAAACTTGTTGCACGCCTTCACGAGGGAATCGAAAATGTTCTCGTTTGGACGGAAGTTGAAGAAGCTGATCCCTGGCATCTTGTACAGCACTTGGCCGTCAGCTTGCGCCATGGTCTCCCACCCTTCTGCAAGCATGTGTTGCCAGCACTCATCAACGATACGGTCCAGACCAGGGAGCACCTTTTTGCTTGGAGATGGCGAGCTGTTCAGAGCCTTGGACAGCTTGGACTGAGGTGGGCTGAAGAATGCAGGCTGGCGTGTAGACGCCTTTGATGGAGTGCTTCTGCTCTGGATTGCGCGCGACGGAGACGAGGTAGAGCTGCTCTTCTGTGCCTTCACGCTGATGTGCTCAGTCAGGGAGCTGTCGGGTCGATTCGCCTTGTTTGCGGTGGCCAGAAATGCCAAAAGGAGCTTTCTCGCCTGCGAAAATACCAATCCAATAAAAATCATACATACGTCAGTGCCTCCAGCATCCAAACATCAAGGTACAATGCGACGCATTCATCGAACACACAGCAAACAGCACACACCTCTTCGTCGCTGTTAACGGTCACCCTGAAGCGAAGCGCTTCCTCGCACGCACGCTGGAAGCAGTTGTTCTTTGTCGCGCGCATGATGTTCTCTTCAGCGACGTAGAACGCGCGGCAGATTGTCGCGAAGTCCTCGAGCATATCCGCACCCTGCGACACGAACGGCGTCATCTCGATGTCGTCTTCGTGCGCGACACACTGCTGCAGGTTCGGCGCCGGTCCGGACGTCGAGTGCACGTGGCACGCGTGGGGGCCGACCCCGAAGAAGTACACGACGCGGTCCTCGGCGTCGAGCGCGGGCTTCCCCTTGCGCAGCCCGCCCAACTCGAGCGCGTGCTTGTTGGCTTCCGTGTAGCTGTCGTACACGCACGCGGGCCAGAACACCTGCATGGTTTGCAGCTTGATCCACGCCAGCTTGCCTGTCACGCTCGCCGCCATCCTTGCCTGTGCTGTCTGTCTGTCGCTTGGGGTGTTGTAGTGGCTGCTTGGGCTTGCGTCCTGTATGTAGGGCGGCTGTGTGCTGTGCCTGTATAGTGAGTGTGTTGGTTGTCTGTAAGCCCCTGGTGGCTTTCGTGCTTTCGCTGCTGCTTGCTGCTGGATTGCAAACGGAAAGGAAAGGGAAATTGCGGAATGGGCAGTTGGGCAAAAAGCGCGCGAAAAGAAAAGGTTTCGCGCTCTTTCTGAAAGATTTTCAAATTCGAAAGGATCACCATCACTCTGCATTCCTGAATATCCAAAAGTGTGTGAGTGAGTGTGCTTTTTTACTATAATGAGAAAAATGTTTTGTTTTGCAAAAAAAACATGGGTTTTGCATTTGTGTTATCAAAAAGTGTTCGAGCTTCTTTTCGCGGAGCAAAGAGTATTGTTATTTGCCGAAACTAGAGCAAGCGATAATTGTTATTTGACCGAACTGGACACGTCGAATATCGTGAAACTGGGGTTGAAAACAAAAATATGGCAAAAAAACCAATTATGGCTGTTTGGTACATTTTGATCACAAACTTTGCGCGCCAAAGTGCTCTATTAAATACGACCAAACCAACGTACTCTCCTAAAATCGGGCCATATTAGCGCACAGATCAGAAAGCGAAGACGCGCTTTTGACAGCAAAAAAGCAGACGACGAAGGTTGGTGGATACGCGGAGGCTGCTGCTTTGCTTGCTTCCCTTCGCTCCTTTCGCTGCATACACGAGAGCAAAGAGTGAGAAGCGACCTCGTTCACGATGGACTTTGAGATGCGACTCAGCGGCGACGGACTGGACGACCTCGCGGTGACAAGCGAAGAGTTCATGGAGGCGAGCGCGGCGGTCAGCGGACTGGTCGAGAGCGTCGTGGAGCACCAGGAGCAGCACGAGCACAAGCAGGAGGTGATCGCGACGCATACGACAACGACTGTGATGACATCCACCACGGCGAAGGTCTTAATGACCGCGACAGAGTCGGCGATTGCTGGCGACGAGGAGACAGACGATGAGGTGGTACACGACCTCGACGACCACGAGTCGCAGACCCAGATGCTCCATGATGAAGACCAGGAAGACGGCGAAGTGAACGAAGACGATGATGGAGATGTGGAAATGGACGACTTTGCGTGCACGCAGGTGGTCGTGGACGAAGAAGAAGGCGAAGAGCCTGTCGAACAAGAAGAAGCTGAAGCAGAGACAGAAATGGAAGATGTCGCTGCTGAGAGCGTCGAGAAGGTGGTGGCGGAGGTAGCGCCAACGACCAAGCCAGCCACCCCGAAAGCTGCTGCGCCATCACCTCGTGTTCAAGCTGTTGCGAGCCCAAAGAAGCCGTCGCCAGTGAAGTCTGCCCCAGTCGCTGAACCAGAGAAGAAGCAGCCTCAGGAGATCGAAGACGAGGGCGATGCGACGCCTTTGGGCAAGTTCACCAAAGTGCTCGGCGCGGTGTGGGACATCCTGGAGCACCAGGGCTGGCAGGTGGCGCAGGGCAAGGACACGCTCTTCTGCGCGATGCCCGGTACGCAGTTTTTCAACTTCCGCCCCAACATCAACGTGTTCGACTCGAAGGACAAGGCGTGCTGGAAGTTCATCGCGACCTCTGCCGACGTGAAGGACGACAAGGCCGAGGCGAGTGATGCAGGCAAGGACAGCACCAAGCTGTGGGAGATCCTGTGGGCGGTCGCGGAGAAGAAGTTTGGCTGGTACACGATGGCGTGCGGCCCCGAGACGTGGTTCGTCAAGCCCGACACGCGCTTCGAGGAGTTCCAGCCGAACGAGACGATCTTCCAGACCAAGAAGCGCGCGGTGCTCAAGTGCCTCGAGCTCGAGAAGGTGCAAGTGGAGCTCGGAGACTCGGTCGAGGGCCACCAGGTGATTGACTTTTCCCCGAAAGTGGTCGCCCCGAAGAAGCAGAAAGAGGAAAAAGAGACGCCAGCGAAAAAAGAGTCAACCCATCAGGCGACTCCGGTGTCGAAGGGTTCTGCCGCTGCTGCTTCTTCCGGGAAGACGCCGTCGCCTGCGGTGAAGCGAAAAGAGAAGAAGACGACTACTGCGTCTGCTTCTTCGACTCTCTCAACGCCCCAGGCTTCCACATCGGTGCCTGTGTCAGCGTCCAAGGGAAGAAGTGGCGGTGCGTCTGCGCGATCGACGCCACCAAAGTCCGCGACCAAGACGCCTCTGAAGAGCGGCAAGAAGGTCTCTGGGCGAGCCACACCGTCGTCCTCAAAGAAGCTTGGCTCTGCGACCAAGAAGAAGGGTAAAAAGAAGGTGGGGCCGGTGTCGCCATCTGTGCGCGAGCCGACGCAGCTGGCGTTCTACATCCCCGAGTTCAAGTGCACGTTCGGCATCGTGTACAAGAAGCTGCAGGGCATGGGGTGGCACCACCGCGCGGGCAAGTTCGAGTACGACTACTTCGCGCCTGAGTACACTGCCGAGACGGCGATCCTGAACGGCAACTACTTCCAGTCTGCTGCCGAGTTTGAAGAGTACCTCAAGGACAGCGGGCTGTGGCACAAGATTGAGACCGAGCTGCGCGAAGAGCACGCCGAGACGGTCGAGCAGCTGCGCGTGGAAGCGCGCAAGCGGCTGCACAAGCAGCAGGAGCGCAAGAAGCAGCTCGAGACGCTCAAGAAGCAGCGCCAGGTGGACGAGAGCGCCAAGGCCAAGCAGAAAGCACAGGATGCTGCGCAGGAAGCCCAGGAGGCGAAGGAGAAAGTGCAGGAAGCCAGACAGGAAGCCAAGCTCGCGAAGGAGAAAGCTGCGTACGAGAGAGCCGAGGCGAAAGCTGCCAAGGAAGAGCAGCGACGGAAAGCTGTTGCTGCGGCTGCCGCTGCCGCCGCCGCTGCTGCGGCTTCGGACTCGGCTGCGCGTCGCAAATCGTCGTTCGCCAACGATTTCCTGAGCGAATTCAAGGTGTCGATGGGCAAAGTGGTCAAGAAGCTCGTGCAGCGCGGCTGGAGCTACCGCCCCGGCCGCTTCGAGTACGACTACTTCAAACCGGGCGTGACGCAGTCGCAGATGAAAGACGCCATCCTCAACGAAGACTACTTCCAGAGCGTCGCGGAGCTGGAGACGTATTTAAAGATCTCGGGGCTCTGGGACGAGATCGCGCGCGAGCTCCGCGACGAGCACTACGCCGAGCAGGAGCGCGAGGTGATGCTCATGAGCCAGGAGGAAGAGAACGCCAAGCGCGCCGTGACGAGTGCGGCTCCGAAGCGCAAGTCGCCCACTGCTGCGACGGCAGCGGCAGCGGCAGCTTCCCCGAAGAAAGCACGCGTCGCCGTGAAGGAAGAGCTGAGCGTTAGCACCACCGCGTCGTCGTCTTCTATGGCTTCTTCTACTGTGGCTTCGAGTAGTACCAGCAGTAGCAGCACCAAGGCCAAGTTCGCGGCGGAAGAGGTGGAGGAGCTGACGAACGACATCTGGGCAAACTCACACCACTTTGAGTTTGAGCGCTAGAGTTGTTGATTTGCTGCACAAACAAACAAACAACAAAGCACACAAACAAGGAGACTGAGGGAGGGAAGAGTAGTTAGTTAGAGAACGCACCAGATACTTAACGCCTTGAGAGACCGGCAGGATGTCCCTCGCAAGGGCGACTGAGGAAATACCATATATTTCATTTTGCTTTTGTGCGCCGCTTGCTCATCGTGTCCAGTCCCGTAATATATAGTTAGCACGCCGTTCGTTGTTTTGTTTGCTTGCTTGTTGATGTTTCTTGTTTGCTTGCTTGTTCTGCTTGTTAGCTTTGTTTGCTTGCTTTGTGAGATTGGACAACACACAAGCGCTTAGAGGACGCCCTTGAGCGACGCGCCTGCGCGGCGGTAGATGCTCTGGCGCTCCGCCTCCGTGTTGTTGATCGTTTGCTTGAGCTCCTGTGCATCGCAGTAACAGCCACCATCGACAAGCAAACACACACATGAGCATGGACTGCTTTAATGTCAGCTGGCCGTGAACCCATTTGATATTGCGAGGTGTTACCGCAATGTCTTCCGGGGTCGCGTCCTTCGTGGGCGTCGCCGTGAGGTTCGACATGTCCGCGTCCGCCATCTGCACTCATTGCGCACACAATACAAACAAGCAAACAAATAATGCACACACATGCTTAACAGCTGAGCAAGACCAGCACAAACAAGATGGTGTTGCTGCTTTGCGCACCCGTGAGCTCAGTCGGTTGAGCATCTCGACAATGCGGTCTTTATCAGCTGCGCATACATTCGCACACACACACAAAGCACAGCATAACCACTTGTTAGCATACAACACCTACATCGATGGCACGCAACGTATATGGGACTTGCGGCTCACCGTAGGCGTCAGCGGCGTCGTACGCGCCGTCGGGCGAGTGGCTCTCTCTGTTTGTTGGCAGAATGCAATGGCAGCAACACGGCGGTGGCGTCAGAGGCAGACAGAGATGAAAGATAGAGAAGCGCGTATATGTATATGTGTGTGTAGCTAGCTGGCGTACATCTTCTCGAAGACCGAGTCCATCATCTTCTTGAGCTTGTGGATGTCGTCCTGCATCTGCATGATCTGCTCCATGCTTCTTCTTGCGCTTGCTTGTTTGTTGCGGACGTTTGTTGTTGTTGACAAGAGGCTTGTAATATGGACAAAACAGTACTGATATCAGCGAATCCAAAAATGAATTGCGGTAGTGACATTTTCGACAAGCATGACCCATACTGAACCAACATTTTCAAGGACGACATATCCAAAAACGTTTCCACACGTCAGTTGGTCATAAGACAACAAGATTCATCAGAACGGACGTAGTACAACAAAAAGCCATTCCATTCATGACTGCTATTAATCTTCTAGAAACGCACCAACTTCGTCGTCTACACTCGAGAACGGTACTGCTGCTTCGCGTAGGATCCACTAGCACCAGCACCCGAATGAGCACCACCACTCGCACCAGTCTTGGCACCACCAACACCAGCACCAGCGTTGAGGTTCATCCGGCACCGAAACCGAAAGAGATGCCAGTGCCAACGTTAAGGCCGGTGTTTCCTTTAACGCCAATGCCGAAGTTGGTGCCAAAGTTCAGTCCGGAGCCGAAGTTGAGACCTGGTTTGTTGCTCTTTGGCTTCTCACCAGTAGTTGTGCCTGGTTGACTTGCAGTGCCACCACATCCTTCCAGCTCGCTTGGTAGGCGTTGGGTCAACTACCTCCTCAGCAAACTCATACTCGAGAGACTTCTGATCAATTGGCTGATTGTGAGTCTCCGCTCCCTAGCTTTTGCTATCATGAACTCATGAGGTGGTGAAGTGATCGGACGTCAACGATGAAAGGGGCACTCGCTGAGCCTCTCTGCAGCCTTTCCCTCTTGCTCAAGTCGCAGTTTTCGACGAAACCCTACCAAACAGCATATGCGTCCTCCCTCGCCCACATCTGTTTTCGTTGTGCCCTTTCACGCATCTGGCGGATCTGATACTTTGCTCACGTGGAATCAAACAGCGCAATGCCAGCCTCGCCACGAGAGCCTGCGTCTGTGGCTGAATCAATTTCAGCGCCGGAAGACGCTGCCTCAGCCACAAGCAGCGCTGGGGACCGAGATCAGCAAGCCGACCGCGTGGCTGACGCCAGCACCAACAGCGACGAGCCGAACGACCCTACCTCGGCCTCAGTCTCAGGTACCCGTCCACCAGGCTCTGCTTTGAGCCAGCACCCAGCGCTTCCGCCACTGCTTTTAAAGTACCTACTAGCTAGAGATGCTATTGCTGATAGAGTGGACGAGGAATGTCCAGCCAATCGCACGTTGCTGGTACTGCGTATGGCCAACTGCAGCGTGTCACTCGAGACCGTCGCGTGCCTCTCGGGCTTCGTCACCCAGATCAACACCAGCCTGGTTCGTCTGAGGTACAGCAGCTAACATTATATCCCCTGCTAGGAGCCAGCGATTCGGCCCATTTCACCTCTTTTTTAACTGAGGGATGTGTGCTTCGCTAACCCCTAGCTTGTCGAAGAATGCAATCGGACTCAATGGACTGCGGCTTCTCGGCAAAGCACTCGTCACCAACAACACGCTGCAGTTCCTCGAGCTCGGCGCCTGCGAGCTCGTGGGGAACCCCTTTCGGCCGCAGACGGACGGGCTGTTGGCTCTCTCCAAGGGCATTCAGAGCGTGCGCTCCAGTCTCCGTTTCCTCAAGTAGGTATCAGCAGCACACCTGAGTGTGATTTGATACTGTACTCTCTGGTTCTGATGATACCCATCCTCTGTTGTACCTGTTTACCTTAGTATCGCGAACAACGACTTGCAGCCCGGGGGCTGAGGCGCCGCTCTTCAAGCCCAGCGTTCAAGGGTGTCAAGCCATTTTGCTCTTAAAGTACCAGCCAGTGAGAACCAAAAGAGACGAGACAAGGATGCGAGAGCATGAGCAGTTTGGACGCGCGCCGAACCTCGTCCGCGCACGGCTGGGGCTTCGCGAAGTACCAACCAATCTACTACCCAGGCATCTGCTGGTGGCTCATCCGCGCCGTTCGCGTTACAGCAGACCCTGCTTGAAGAGCTTGCGCGTCTTGCGAACGAGTCCAGTCAGGAATCCACGCTCAAGGTATGGTACTTGCTGCTTTGCTTGGCAGGGCTTGTCTGGATCGATTCTGGTTTTGATACTGAATTACGATGGTGTTTGATACTTTTGTGGCTGGGAAGCTGAGTGAGCGACTGCGCATGCCTCGCCCTGGTAGTGCCGCCGCTACCTACGCCCTCGATGATGTGCTCCAAGTAGTCGAGAGCGATGTATCTCTGGAACTGGCGCTGCCTCAGTTCTCTGGCTCAGAGCATTGCATTTTCATCAGGACAGCAGCCAATCAAGACCAACAAGAGGGTGGAGACCACCAGATGAGCACCTTGGAAGACAACCTCAACAGCGTTCGCAGCATCGCGATACTCGCCCCGACACCGCTGTTTCAAGCCGAACTAGAGCTGGTTCAAGTCGCCGAGATGCACAAACCCATCCCCTCGCCCGAGTTCAAAATCAGAATCCGCCCTGAAGTGAACGAGATCCTGACTGAGATCCGAGGTTTGCTCAACGGGTTTGTCGAGCTATTCGACACGATCCCGCCGCTCGCTGCGCATCCGGATCTCTCCTCAATCCTCAAGTTCTCCGACGATATTCGCTCGTCCACGATGGAGATGACTGGAGACAGCACCGACAATAACAATACGAACAACAATGGCGCTGGACTCCTTACACAACAAGTCAATAGCGGTGGTGGTGGCGGCGGTGATGATGAAGAGAATGGGCCGCAGAATACCGCAGAGCGGCTCGCGGAACGCATCAGCGACGACAGCGACTACAGTTTCCTTCGCGTCCAGATCGACGAACTCACGACAAGCGCTTCCGAGGCGGCGGCTCAGTTTGTCGACTGCTACGCTGAGATGGTGGGGCTGCACATGCAGAGCCAACTGATCGCCTTTGACAAGATCGCGACAAAGTTCCGACAGAATGAGTATTCGTTGTCGACTATGACCCAGGACGTCGCGAGCCTCAACAACCAGGTATAGTAGTGTACTAGATACTAGGCCTCGTGAGATCTTACTACCGCAACTGAGGTCTACCATCTCTGCCTTGTTTGAACTATTGCTAGGTCCGGGATATCCACGCGCTCAGCGCCTCGCAGGACGTCGAGTTCCTTCATTTCAACGTCGAGGAGCTCCAGAAAGCGCTGCTCCCGTCGCCCCTGCGCTGCTCAAAGACCCTGAGCGCGTTTTTCCCTAGCCTCGCGCACGAGAAGTGCGACCAGTTTCTCGAATTTGCGAGGTGCGCGTGCAGCCGAATCCAAAAGCCTATCGTTGCAAATTTGGAGGCCATCGCAAACTACCTCCTGCATCTCAAGGTAGGTACAGTATACCTCCGTATGCTTTGGCTTCACTGTGGATTCGCCGATTCCGAAGTACCTGTTGAATCTAGGATGTATACGACGAAGTCCAAGAGAAAGAGTTTGATCTGAGCGCGCTAGCCGATCTTTTCCGAGTGCTGGACAACCTCGCGTTCGAAGTCCCACCGGCAACGCTAGAGCAGTTTAACCTGTGCGAACCCGAGTTCGTGGCGCTCAAGACCCAGGTCGCGGACCCCACAGGACGACGCGAGGCGGACATCACCGAGTACTCGGCACTCTTGAGCGATTCAGCGAAGCAGGTGAGTGAGAGTGTGAGACAACCACGACCTACCTTGTCAATGCTGCTTCCTAAGCTCCTAACCTTGTTGTATGTATCATGTAGTTGGACGGCGGGGTCGAGGACCTGAAAGCGAAGGCGAGCGACCACGCGGTGAATGAGCTTGCGAGCCATTTCAACTGCCAACCTGGTCGCAGTAGCGACCTTTCCAGTTCAATGTTTGATTATCGAAACCAGTTTGGGATCAGCTGGGACTTGCTACTCAAGTACCGCGTCGACGACACCACCACCGTCGGGTACGAGTGCCACGTCGAGATGAATGGGCTGAAAGTGCCCTATGGCTTCCACTACGTCGACTCGCACACCGACAGCTGCATCATCACTCCAGGGACGTCGCAGTCTCTGTTCTCGATCTTTGCGTGTATTCGCAGTGCCCAGGGGGTCATGCTCACAGGACCGGTGGAGAGCACAAGGCGAACCTGGCATTCCAAGCTAGTCGGATCCCCGGACGTCCGTTCTTTGGGACGACGACAAGCGCCGACGGTGCTCTCGCATGTGCTGAGGCTGTTGAGAGGAGCGCTTCACTCTGGAGGCACCTTTTGTCTCAGTATCACAGAGTTGACGCCCAGTGCGATGGAGATTGCGCGGGTTGTCGCGACGATTTTGGGGAACATCGAGGTACAAAAGCTGAAAACTTGTAGGGCATTGTCTCTCTAGTATACAAAAGCTAACGCTGTGATCTCTGTTGTTCGGCTACTACAGCACGCTGTGCTGACCAAGCTCCCGATCGGTGGCCTCCAGCGAGAGCCGATCACGTTCATCCCAGGTACAGCATTGATTCTGACGCGACGACGTCAGGCTTCCGACTTTGCAACTGGAACATTTGACGAACGAGATGTGCGCGCAATGACCGAGCAGTTGAGCCACTTTGAGCTCCTTGAGTGCGACTTTGGGTACATTCTGGAGGCGATTCTGCTCAGCAAAGGCTTCGAGATGCCTCGTGAAGTGTCAAGGAAGCTCCTGGTGGTGTGGTACCAAGTGCGAGGCTCCTGTGTAAGCGAGAGGCAGTACCAGCAGAGTATCTCCAGTGGTACCACCGGTTTCACTTTTCGAGTGATTAAGGCCATCGTTGCGTCCGTCGCGATCAAGATCTCGCAGAGCGAGGAGGAATTTGAGAGGGCAAACCTTCAGTTGCACCTGCTGCGCGAGGAAATCCTGCAGTGCTTTGCAGTTTGCACCTCTCTTTCAGGGAAACACCACGAGGTTCTGGTCCAGATCCTCGACCAGGTCTTTCGAAATGGCGACCACGACAAGGAGTGGTTTGTGAAACAGCGGAGGCGCAGCCAGGTCGAGATCCTCAAGAGCTCCTCGTCGAGCGAAAGCGTCACGCTTCCTCACATTGAAGCAGCAGCGAAAGCACTTCGTCTGGTCCCTCGTCAAGCGCTCGTAAGTCAAGTGCGGTCACTGGTAAGCGGTCTAACGACAGCGACCGGCGTGATCTTGGTGGGCAAGGGATCACGAAGTCCGTACTCGGCCGCTTGATTCGCCTGGCACAAGAGAGATTCGCGCTCGTCCGGTCGAGCGATGCCTCACTCTATGGAGCTCACGATGGGACAGTTGGCTCAGTGGTTCCCGAAGAGCTGACACCCCTGATGACGATGCAGTCGCTGTTTTGGGTCATCTTCACAAGACGCTTGCGCTCCTGGCATACGACATTATCGAGAAATGGCTACTTGAAACAGAGCTCCTGAGCACCATCTATGATGAGATTCAGGAGTACGGGAGTACCGTGAAGCTCAGCTTTCTGCAGCGTGTCGTGAACTTGCTCTCACTTTCCAGGCGCTTTTGTATTCGATCTCCAAAGCTACGAACAAGGGCACGGAAGCAAAACCAAGTGAGACCAATGCCACCGCCAGTACCACCACCAGCAACAAGGAGACCCAAGAGCAGCAACTGAAAGCAAGACTGAAAACACGTGTGGAGATGGCGCGCGTCTTCTCTCTGATGTGGGGCTTTTCTGGTTGCATCTCGGACAACCTGTCGCTCCAGTTGCTGATCCGAGGGCTGCTCAAGACCCATTTCGAGAGGATCTCCGAGACCTGGGCGAGCTGTGGCAAGGGAATCAACCTCTTTGAGACTCTGATCGACATTGGAGGTATGCGGTTCGTGAGTGTCCACAACGCTGGGTCAATGGTGGTCTGCCCTCGTCCGACGGACACTTTGAATTCCACTAGTACTAGTACGAGTGCGAGTCTTGGACCAAGGTCACTCTCGAGTTCGAGTCTGTTTGTGCCGACGCCATCGAGTCTACTGGCGCATGCGATCATGCAAGAAGCGCTGCGGGCGGGACGTGGCGTCATACTCATGGGGAATGACAACTCGAGAAGAACCAAGTTGCTGCGCGACTTTCTCCACCAGGTAGAGGCTGTCAATGCGATCATCAGCTCAGATCAGCACTCTGTAGGCAATGACAAGGACGCCAAGAAGCCTTTGACTGGTGGTAGCAGTACCAGCAACAGAGAGGCTGCCACATCACTATCAAGACAGGCCAGCGACGGATCGTCCCTGACGGGCGACAAAGAGGCTGCGAAAACGCTCGAGTCGGTGGAGAAGATCCGCTTCCACCAGGTCTCGCTCGTCACGGCGCTCGCCGCCAAGTTCAAGCGGCTGCACGACGCTGCAACTGCAAACCTCAGTCGCCAAAGCAACGCCTCAAAGACAATGGCAGCAGACCCAAGAGTACATGATACTTCAGTACCTGGTGAGGTGGTGCTGGCGGCACTGTCTGTCAGCAAACAGTAGAGAACCCGACGCCAGAAGTTATCCAGTGTGGTGGTTCTGGGCACCGGCGCTCTCTACAGCGATGCCCATGGCGCACACCATCCAAATAGCGAAGCAGAGCTACTGTGTGGCGCAAACTCTGGATGGCGATGTGTACTCTGTGAGCTACTCTCTGCATCTGCCCATCATTGAGAAAGAAGAGGAGGGAGTGGTTGTGACGGAGGCTCTACTACTCCCGCAAGCAGATCAAGATCATCAGCAACAGCAACAGCTGAGCCAAGACCCAGACTTCCCTGAAGACACGTTTGCGGTCGCTGACGGGCTTTGCGTGGTCGGTGCGGCCTGGAACGCCGACTTTGGGTATGTGGAGCCATTTCAAGAGCGAGACAGCCCCACGGTGAGTTCACAGCAGCGAGTGCTGCTCCTGTGCTCGCTTGAGCCAGCTGCGTCCACTGGCACCAGCGCCACCAGTGCTGGTCCGAGCGAGCACGACCAACAGAACCAGGCCCAACCGGGAAACAAGAGGCTGATCCAGCACAACGCGCACGTAAACCATCCGAAGCGAGTGATCCCACTGCTGGGCTCTGGGGGACGAGAGGGGAGTAGTTTGCTCTTAGAGGTTGAGCTGCCGGTTGCATCAGCAGTAAGTAGAGGTGGAGGTGGTCGGTCGTTGTTCCCGACGCCCTACCTCGCCTTCGCGACTCCAGCAGACACAGCGTTACCCACCCATCAGTTAGCTTAGCATTTACGGGCAACTACAGTTAATGAGCAAAAAGCTACAGACAGTACCCAAACGACAAACAACACATGTGGTCGGTCTATCTCAAGTTGGTCAGTTTGCGTTTTCTTTATTACAGATGCGCCAGCGCTCCGCACGTCTTTGCAATGGCAATATCGATGGCGGGCGCTCGCGTACGTCTCGTCATCGGTCGCTTTCTGCATAGCGAGCCGCACTGGTCGGTGATCTATCTCCACGGCCGTCCATTCTAGCAACAAGCCGTGCGCATATAGAACAAGAGCACTTACATCAGCATTAGCAGCTGTACTGCGTACTGCTCTGCGTCTCCCACTCTCTAGATGCTCATGGGCTTGGGCATGAGGATCGGCTTCTGCTCTTCCGCCACGGGGCTCTTGAGCTGCTGCATGGGGGATGCGGACGACGAGCCGGGCGTGCTGCTGCGCGAGCCAGTCGCGCTGGTTGTACTGAGCCCCTCGGTCTGCACGCGCAGCAGCGACTGGGCAGCAGGTGCAGCAGCGGCTGTGGGGGAGGCGGACGGGGGCACGGGGGCGTGGGCGCTGGTGGTCGGCACGGCGTCCATCTTGTGTTCTTCTTGTCTTGTCTTGTCTTCTTGGTGAACTTGGCCTTCGATCTTCTGGTGCTTTTGGGTGAATGCGAACGGATCACGCGGACCGAATGGAAACGGTTTCGGTCGCGCAACTTGATTAAAGTAAGAAGCATAGTATATTCAAGTCCAATGACCACCTCTCGTCAATGTTTTGCATTATAAAAAGGTTTATGGACATAAACATACTTCACTCAGGTCATGTGTCTGGATTCTATTAAAAGCGAACCGTCACGATTGTCAAAATGCGTTTCTGAGAAAATAGTGGCGAGTTTTAAGGTTGTCCACATTAGATGCTGTTTAGTTGGGCTCCTATTTCGGTAAGATGGATGCCGACATGACACAGAACAACAGAGCAGGTTTGTTTAATACCAGTTGATTTCGTGATTTGTGCAGTACACTGTGCACTGCACACTCGAGTTGAAGGCGTCTCATGCCCACCAACAATCTTCCTATCATGCCACATGAAGCCCTGGCTTGTCACTGCTGCTGCTTCTTTCTGTGATGCATAATAATCTCGCAGCACGATGAAAGCCACTGCACTTTATTAGCGTACATGCTGTAGTGCTCAACTACACTCAAGCTTGCGTTTCCGTCGTTGAGCAGCTCACACACTTCAACAACAAGGAGACCTCACAATGGGTACAGCAACAAACACGCCGACCATGCACCACCGTTTGATGGCGTTTCAACCACAGTGCGTGGCTTGAAAGTCAAGTGAATGAACGACGAAACGGGTGTCCTGGCGCTTCTACCGAGAGTGGCGTCACTGCAAAGGCCAAACCCGCAAGGTGCTGGTCGTCAAGACAAAAATATGTGCATCGTCGCCTCATTGTGCTGTCCCTTTGAGCCCAAGCCAAGTCGCGCGCAATTGCGAATGTGCCTCGAAGGGGTGGAAACGGCTATTGGACAAGTGTAGCTACAGAAATGCAGCATGTTGATGCACAAATTGCTATGGGACCATCTTCTTGAAAGATCAAAGATTGTGCGAGTGTGCTTGGTGCTGGTTGTGCGGTACAGCCATTGCATTATTTTCATGTCGTTGCAGCCCAAAAGCCTTCCCACGTGGGCGTCACGCGGCTCTTGATGATCTTCCTATCACAACAACTGATGGTTGCTCACCACTTGTGTGCCTTTCCTGAACGCCCAAACACTTTTGCTCGCTCTGTCAACTGATTGCGCCGAGTCTCGACTCGTGACTCGGCTCAGCTTGCGTTCCAGTTGCTGCTCACTTTCCCCATATGCACATTGGCACTGTCCTGAAAGGGGAGAGCGGCTTGAATGGTCGAAGGCGAAGCGCCAATGTGTGCTCTGTGCACTGTATTCGTCGGGTCGACGTCAAGTGAATGAGCGAATCCACGATTTTGCGAATCTAATCTTCTAAAAGTGGCGTGTTTTTGTCTTATCATGTTCGATAGACACCTCTCTAAACAGGCATCATATTTGTATTAGCTATAAGCGGGTCTTTGCAGCTACATTTCTTATCTTTAGCTGAAATAAAGCAGTGGAGGGTCTTATTTTACAACCGAAAGTCAGATCCAGTGATCTGACTTGACACGCCCCTTGCTGTGCTGCAACTCTTCGTGCTGGTCCAGTTGGTTGAAAAATGGGTGCAAAAGGCTACTGGACCAATGTGGGTACAGACGTGCAATATAGTCTGCCAGAAAGGACCACCTTCCTGAAATATGAGAGAATGATGAGAGAATGATGATGAAGCGCAGGTGCGCGATGTTTGGTGCTTTTGCTTTGGCATTTTTCATTTTGCTCTTGCCAGCTGAGTTGGCTGGTTGCTTGTCTCTTTGCGTTCTGTGGGATTGACCTGAATCACTAGGACCTAATGGGCATGCGAATGCACTTGCCAACTCTGCCACTTTCTGCCGAGCCGAAGCGCAATTTCCATTTCAAATGAAGCCACAGAGTCCCCGCTCATTTGCTGAACACCCTGCTCTCCATGACATTTGACTGCAGCATAGATACGCGGACATAACAGCAAAAAGGGACCTAAGCACGAGATTCTTTTTGTTGAGTTTTGAATCTTTTTGTTGATGACGTTTTATTCAATTTTTGTATGCCCTCCTTCAAGAATTTAGGAGGTGTTCTTTGAACTTTTTACAGTACGGAATAAGAGGGGCTTGCGTCATTGCGTGAAGGTGTGTCGTGCTGGTATTAGAAGAAGTAGTAGAAAGTCCAAGCTGAAACACACTCGCATTGGAACATTATGAACCCACCAACTTCTCTATTGTTCTCTAAAAATCTGTTTAACACGGAGCAGGAATTAAACGTGATGCTCATGTGGGATAGGCCAGAAAACCAACAGAAAAAGTTGCTCCGTGGTGAACATCAGATTCGGATTCCACCTATTGCAATGGGCTGGGAGTTCAAAGCATGCTTTGGCCATGAGTGAAGAGGGGATACCGTGTGTTATTGCCACAGAGCCATTCTGTCAGCTCACGCAATGCTCTCTCTCTCATGGTGCACAATCCTATTCCACTGTAGGACGAGGTTTGTGCTCTCTGTTTCGTTTCGGACCTTTTTATTCAAGAATGCGCAAAGATATTCGCCCGGCTCTGCACAGCAATCGTCAGGGATGGACAAACGCTCCGAGAGAAAGGCGCACGGCATTGTTACAATAGTTACCCCTTCATAACAGTGTGTGTAAAGAGTGATTTTCAAGTCGAAAGACACTCTAGTAATTGATATTTATGATATGGTACGAAATCTTGATGCTCTTCACGTACACTAAATACCCCTTGATAAACGATCTTGGCAATTGTAGTACCAACTGTTTTGTTCCTCTTAGAACTTGGTTTGTGGGACAACGTATACTTTGAGGTGATGACGAAATATAGATTATAACAGGCTGCTGAGGAGAGTGCAACTCTCCACACCCAAGCAACAGAACAACTCATGTTCGCGCATTCCCAAATCAAAACGAGCGCTTTGCTTGCTTCGACTTGGCGCCGATTCTGCCCAAAATGGAAACGCGGTGCGCGTCACCCCAGGCTTCGCGCACGCACCTTGAGTCGGTTTCAGTCCTGCTTCAGTCTCAAAATCGATTCATACCCTTCTCAAATTTGATCCACTCTCTGGGCTCTTTTTTCACCAACACCCCGTTCTCCTCCCACTCATCAACAGTCATGATCTCGTCCCTCCTCATCTCTCCCCATGGCTCCAAAAGAGAGAGAGTCATCACAATTAGACCAGACCCAACGTGTTTGTTTCAGTGAGAGCGCTCTCACTTTCGAATCCGCCTCCAAGCACGCACATCTCAGTCAGATCCGACGGTTGAAACTCCAGGTCCCGAGCCAGAACCACCACCAGAACCTCACACAAATCCAAGATGATCTTCAAGAAGCTGCTCGCCGACCTGCGTGTGCTGCTCGGCCCCACGCCGCCGCACACGGTCGACCACCTGGACAAGCCCGAGTCGACCGTGGAGCGCGAGACGTCGACCGCCAGCACCAGCACGAGCTCCAGCTCCAGCAGTTCCACCGAGAGCTCGCCGCGCCATGCGACCGAGTCGCTCAAGAGCCACGTCCTCGCCCTGGAACAAGAACAAGAACAAGATCACAAGCATGTGGAAGGCATGGAGCAGTCGCCGATCGACATCTGCGCGATGGACTCGGAGCTCGTGCTCCAGGACGAGGACGAGATCGAGGTCGTGCTCGGAGACGTTGCGGAGGTGCAGGTCGTGCACTTTGGCTCCAACTTCCGCGTCGACTGGCAGCA